>JAQFXT010001095.1:0-21029 GCA_034683725.1 Strigamia crassipes | reverse complement strand
CTGCACTGCACTACACTGTGCTGCACTGCACTACACTGTGCTGCACTGCACTACACTGTGCTGCACTGCACTACACTGTGCTGCACTGCACTACACTACACTGTGCTGCACTGCATTGCATTGTGTTGCGCTGCATTGCATTGTGTTGCGCTGTACTGCACGGAATCTACTTACTCGGTTTTCGTCATTAGCCGACGCGCCAGCTGATAAAAGCATTCGGACCACGTCGTCGTGGCCCCCTTCTGCAGCTAGATGTAACGATGTGGAATCACTGGTCTGTGTTCGAGTATATTGCATTTAAGTATTGTTATTTCAAACTTTGTGTGTTGTATTACTTTATTTCTCGCCGTAATAACCACTACTTTGTTGAATCTCATCAGTTCTTCGATCACAGCTTCACTGCCTTTCATGGCGGCGATGTGAGCGCATGTGAATCCATTCTATTAGCAAGGAAATTCAATTGAAAATAGTAAATCGAAAAATTTTATATAAAGCAAAAATTATTACTGAGTTTGCCATTGTGACAAGTTCAGGACGATGTTTCAGGAAAAGTTTGACGACATCAGAGTGGTCATTTTCGGCGGCTAAATGAAGTGGAGTTTGACCAAGCTAAAAATAAAACGATTTTTATTTTTTTGTATTTTTTTTAAAATTTGATTTTAAGTATACTTCATCCGTTGTATTGGCGTCGGCTTTGAGTTCCAGAAGTGTACTGCATACATGTAATTGGCCATTTTGTGCGGCCATGTGTAGCGGAGTTTGTTTAGACTGGAAATTTATTTTAAAAAAATTAAAAAATTGAATAAATTGAATAAATTGAATAAAATTACGAGAGAAAAGGCATCCATCATGGCCCCGTTGCTCTCTATGAGTGAAGTGACCAATTGGTTGTATCCGTTCATCGCGGCTAGATGCAACGGAGTGATGCCCACTTTTGAACGTGCATTCACGAACGCCTTGTGTTGCAACAGGACATCAACCACGGCTCGGTGGCCTTTTTCAGCCGCCACGTGGAGTGCTGCCTTGCCGCTCTATTCATCAAAATTAAAAAATTAAATTAAATAAAAACCAAAAAAAAAAAAAATTATTTTTACTTCATCGAACACGTCGACTCGGGCGTGATTTTGAAGGAGGATCTTGACGACTTCCAAGTGGCCTTGTTCACTTGCCACTAAAAGAGGCGACCAACCATTCTAAAAAAAAAATTTTTAAGTAAATTTTTTTACATGGGAAATAAAAGCAAAATTTTTATTATGATTTTTATTACTCCGGCTTGCTTGTTCATTGCCGTTTGCAGTAAATTGGCAGAGATATGGTGAGTCATTTCTAGCAAGACGTCTGAATTTCCTGCACGTGCAGCGTAATGTATCGCGGTTTCGTTCGTCTATTTAAACAAAAATGTATAAAAAGTGGCACTTTATAATGTAACAATAGTGATTTTTACTGCTTTGGTCATTAGATTAATATCGCCGTCGAGTTCCATCAGGGTACGCACTATGTCCACGTCCTCATTGGGATGGTGGACGGTGTCCTTGGTGATCTCGGCTGCATAGTGCAATGCACTTTCGTCTTCCTTTAAAAAAAAAAAAAATACGTTACAGCAATGCAATTTAAAATGAAATAAAATATTTCTAACACAAGTTTGCAAGTTGACAAGACGGGCGGCGAATTCTTTGGACCGGCCTCCATAATTAAGTAGCGCTGCGGCCACCGGGTAATGGCAATGGCGGACGGCAATGTGCAGTGGACTTTCACCCACCTGAAGAAACAATTATTATTTTTTTTTATAAAAGTTAATTTTTTTTTTTTACATGTAAAACACAACTGTGGTCATGGAAACCAACAAATTTTTTTCTCCAAAAAAAATTGCGTGATTGGAGGACCAATCTCTGTAATCTATCGAGTAATTGCAGGCACACACAACACTCGGCAGTCAAATAAAATACGAGGGAAACAAATCGCGTGGGAGTTTAATTGATGGCACGCAAAATGAATGCCAAAAGACAAGGAAAACGACGAGTGCGATTTACGAGTTGATCTTGTGCCTCGTGACCTCTTTTGCATGAAAGTTATCGTATCAATCGTTTGAGGTCAGTGGAGCACGGGTTTGATTTGATTTCAGCCAAATGAGCAATTAAAAGTATCTTCTTTATAATGGATGAATAAATTGATGTAAAAGTAGCTTACTTTTGACTGGAAGTTTGGATTAGCACCGTCTTCCAACAGCAGTTCCACCATTTGCAAATGGCCGTAGCGAGCAGCGATATGCAGTGCCGTTTCGCCATTCTAAAAATGCAATTTTAAAAAAAAAAAAAAAAAAAAAATTTTTTTTTAAAAATTGTTATTAATTTTTTAAATCTTACTTCTCCAGCAGCATTAACATCTGCTCCACTTTTGAGCAACATTCCCGCACATTTTTCACCTCCATGGACACGAGCCGCTATGTGGAGAGGAGTCTCTCCGTTCTACAAATGAATATTGAAGCATTGCAGTGAAGTTTCATTATTTTAAAAATAAATCCAAAAAAAACACAGTTTGTCTAAAGATTTATTTTCATTGGGTAATTTGGTTAATTTAAAGCTTCTAAAATTTAAATTTATGTTTTAATTAATTTATATCCAACTAAATTTAAACACTTTTGGAAATTTTGTTTTAGGAGTCAATTTGTGCTTTTTCAAAGTTTCTGTTTGCATGGTTTTTGCAGTGGTTTTTCTATAAACAGCAAAAACAAATTATTTATTTCTTGTGTCTGGTTACAATTTAGTTTAAAAACAATTAAAATTCCTTTATTTTTATTTTCATTCAATCAAAACAATTATGGTTTATTTATTTCAACCCAAATCTAATTTTACTCATATTCATGGTGAATATCACGGCACCCGTGATATAACATGTGTGGTAAAAACCAAGCTCCACACACAAAAACCAGGTTCGATAAACCACTTGAAAAACCACTCTAGTTGTAATTTATTCTGTTGACGCATTTTTTTTTATGATTCTTTTTGGTGTCAATTTCTCTTCATAAAAATATTAAAAATAGAAAAAGCAGAAGCTTCGAACGCACCTGCACCCTGCACCCATTTCTAATAAAAAAATATCTCACTTTTCCGCCTTTGAGATCGACTTCAGCTCCGTGGCCGAGCAAAATCTCAACCACCGCTGGTCGACACGCCTCCACCGCGATGTGCAAAGCAGTATAATTATCCTTTATAATTAAAAAAAAAAAAAAAAACATATAAAAACCTTAAACTCATTTTTATCCATTAAACTAACATTGGTCTTAGCATCGACTTGTTCTCCTTTAAGTAGCAAAGCTAGCACAACAGGAACGTGACCATATTTCGAGGCGGTGTGAATAGCGCGCGCACCAGCCTTAATAAAAATCGCAAAAAAAAAAATTTAATTTTTACTTTAATTATGAATTTTTAATTTTTCCTCCTACTCTGTTCGGCATTTGGAACGGGACTCCCTTCCTCAGAAAAGCAAGGGCCGTGTCGGGATGTCCACTCATGCAGGCGATGTGTAACATGGTGTTGCCATCCTTCGTCCTTTCGGCCACCGACGCCTTGAACTTGTCGGTTAAAATATCGACAACTTGTGTGTTGCCTTTTTCGGCAGCCACGTGTAGTGGCGTCCGATCGAGTCGGTCGGAAATATTCGGATTGGCTTTAGCTTGTAACAAGAAGCGCATTAATGGATCGTCGCCGTCCACAGCTGCTAAATGCATCACTGTTTGTCCGTCATTCTATTCAACAACCCAAAAAAATATCAATAAATTAATTATTTTATAAAAAGAAATATTTAATTGTCGTGTTTTATCGTTCGTTGCCCTCGTTTTAACACCCCATTCTCAGGTTGTATTGGGCGTGGCCTTCAAATGAGCCGCGACCCTCACCTGGATGAAACTGAACCGCAAATCGATAGATAAATCAATCCACGATTTACGTTACGCGAATCGGGTCATCCGTCGACAACTTTATTCGTTAACAATTGTTTACTTTTACTAACACCGATGAACACGAATATCATGTGACCTATTTGATAGATTTCACTCACATTTTGAGCATCCACCTGCGCTCCAAACTCTACAAGCATGCGCAATATATCCAGGTCGTGTTTCCTGGCTGCCAGGTGAAGCACAGTGTCACCTGTACCCTGTAATAACGATAAAATATAATGCAAACAAAAAATGCAATTCGGAAACAATTATGTCTTTTCGACACGAAATTATAGACGAAATTAAAGTACCCGTTTAGTGAGTTTAAGTTGACTGTCCGCCATTATCGACAACAATTCCTTCACGATAGTCAAATGACCGTGTTCCACGGCCAAAAACAGGGGCGATTTTCCATCCTAGATATCAATAAAGTTCATGTTTTTAAATATAAAATTTAATTTTTTTTTTAAAAAAAAATTCACTTTATCTAGAGCTAATCTGGATTCGCGTCCGGATAGTCGCAAAAGTTGTTGTAAAACTGGAACTGGTAACACGTACGTTCGCGAGCATACAATGTGCAAAGCCAACTGCTGTTTGGGCTAAAATTTATTTAAAAAAATTATGGAATTACATTTATATTCTTATATTTTTTTAAATTATTATTATACCCCTCCAACGATGGTTCCATCAACTCTTCGGTTAATGAGCATCTTGAGCATTTCTTCTTTCCCCGAAGTTGCTGCAAAATGCAGAGCAGTGAAGCCATCCTATTCGAAACATGGAAGAGTTTCTTAAATTTCACTTTTCAGCGTAATTTAACACAATTTTTTTTTTTTTTACTTAATGACTCATAACTGTGATCTAATTCCAGTGAATTCTCCCGAGTCACATAATGCACTTTTTTCTTTAAATATTGATCCAGAAATAATTTGAAATGGGTCACGACTACTACCCCATTATTACATAAAGATTTTTTATTTTCGTTTTTTTATTTTTTATTATTTCCTCTGATCCAAGTGGGGGAATTCCTCTATCCAAATACCACATCACATTAATCACCACACACTGCATTGTTGACTTTAGTGCAATAAAAATACAATAAACATCATCAAAATAAAATTAACAGAAATAAAAATAAAAGAAAATCAATAACACATAATGACACCCAAGTTGTTGAATTCGGTTCCTCCAAAAAAAAAAAAAAAATACAAAATACAAAAATTACCTTTGCTTTATCGTTTAAATTCGCTCCAAGATCCAGAAGTCGTTCAGCAATCACAACCTTATTGTCTTTGACAGCAAACATGAACGGTGTCAGTCCACCAGTCTGCAACAAAAACCACAAAATTAATCAACAACAACAAAAACAAAAACAATCTCTAAAACGAATTAAATCACCTCATCTAATCCCCCGCCGAAATTAATCGACCCATTCGAGGCACCTCCAACTTGTGCCCTTTCTAGATGCCGAATAATCTGCTCAACCCCTGGCCAATCACCTTTCTGACTGGCCGTCAGTAGCCGTTGTCCAACTGGCACCGATTCCTTTTTATCCGGTGCTGAAGACTTGTGTCCCACACTCGGAGTGGACGTTGCATTGGTCCCCGAAGGTTTTTCCGCAGCTGGTGGCGCGGGGACAGCAATGGGGACGTTGGACGGCGTCGGTCCAGCATCTTTGGCGGCGGGTTCCGTCTTGGCGACGGGAGGCGGCAGTTGGTCTTTGCCGTCGGGCACTTTGGTCGCCACTTTGGCTTTCGTTGTCGCGGGCGGCGGTTTATCTTTGGTAGTCGCAGGCACGGTGTCGGACACGGTGGCCGCTGCGGTCTTCGCCGTAGTCGAGGGCGGCGGCCGATCTTTTTCGTTCGGCGGCACGGTGTCGGACACTTTGGCCGCTTCGGTTTTCGCTGTGGTCGAAGGCGGCGGCCGATCCTTGTCGTTCGTTGACATGGTGTCGGATACTTGGTCGTTTTCATCCGCGGGATGATTGACTAAATCGTCATCGCGTGTTGAGGGATGTTCCCTTTCGAGCAAAACACCTGGCCTCTCTTTTCCATCAAAGCCACATCGCTGCTACGTGCTTATGGGAACCAATCACGACTGATCTAAACTTAGTTTTTTTACCACAATGCTTTGCGCCAAACTTCGATCTCCCTTTTTTTTCTCTTCTTTTCGATGAGGAATACGAGTTGGTTGTAATCAGTGCCATTTCCGGAACAAACTAATATGCAGAATAAATTACAAGTCGCAAAAATGTAAATGAAAATAAATAAATAGAATTGTGCACGTGTGATGAAAGATTGATTTTTTTTTTTTTCGTGGAACCGTTAATGTTATTTATGTAGAACAAATGGAAAATGTTAATCTGAAATTAATAGTGTTGATTAGACAAAGTTGGCGTTAGCACCATCAATTGATTGTTTTTATATTTTTAATATCGATTTTCTGGTCTCCATTATAAGAGCTTGGGTAACTGATTGTGCATTAACGCACGGCAGGGAAGCCAACCAAACGGCGGTCGATTTCAACTTTGTCTTGTGGAATAAACACAAGTAATGACACCAAATTTCGTTTACTTCGGCTGTTTATTTGTTACACAAAACGTCACGTGTTGAAAACATTGGAAATGTTGTCACTAATTAATCACACTTATCGTTATTGTTTATTTTTTTTTTATTATAACGAAAGACACGTGGATATTCGTTTTTAAAACACTTTTTTTTAAATGTATTTTATTTTAAAGTTTGTTTTACTAAACGTATTAACAAACTACTTTGGTACTGCACTGAAAAAGCTTATAATAAAAACAAAATATTAATTGAATGAATAATAAATAAATGATGTTAGTTCTCATTTTTTATCAAGTTATTATTTATTTTATTTATTTTATTTGCTTGTTCCGCCATCTTGTGTTTGGAAATTTAAACACGCAGTCACATGTCTTTCCAATACCAATCATTCAGGTGCAAGCCACCGCAGTGAAAAGCTCCTCTTCGATGCTTCACTGCGGTGGGCTCAATTGCGTGTTAAGTGCCAATACGTGCGTTCAAGTAAAATCGATTTCTTTGATTTCGCTGATTACTGCGATTTTATTGATTCTTGGAGACCGGAAGTGATAACTTTGACGTCATAAAATGGAAATCGGATTTTCGAAAATCCACCTGGTGGGTTGCTTTTGTTGATTTCGTTGATTGTCTGGAGGATTTTCAGCAAAGGTTACAGGTCAACCATTTTGAACGCAACATAGATAGCACGCGATAATTCGTTTGACGTTTGCTTTTTTTATTTAAACAATCAATTTTTTTAACTTTCGGAAATGTTTAAACGTATTGCAGACGATTTAATTTATTTTTTAAATATAATTTGGATTAATTGTCATAAATTTTGGTAAATACCAACCGAATTTAATTGTATCGTGACAAATTTCAATCAAATTTGATCGAATTTTGGTTAATATCAACCAAATTTTATCAAATTTTGGTTAATATCAACCAAATTTTATCAAATTTTGGTTAATATCAACCAAATTTTATCGAATTTTGACAAATCGCTATCAAATTTGATCGCATTTTGGTCAATTTCAATCAAATTTGATCACATTTTGGTCAATTTCAATCAAATTTGATTGCATTTTGATCAATTTCAATCAAATTTGATTGCATTTTGATCAATTTCAATCAAATTTGATCTAATTTTGATCTAATTTTAATCTAATTTTTGTTAATATCAACAAAACAACAACTATCGGTTCAATCTGCGCATGCAAAAATGTTGGGATTCTGGGAAAATTTTAAGGTCATTCAAAGTTGAAATCCAATTTTCTTGATTTCTAAAAATTAAGGAAATCAGAATTTCCAAAATCGATTTTACTTTGAATGCACCTGTAGATAATACACATTTTACACAACGTTGTGTATCCATGTTGATTTAGCATTGTTCTTATTTAAAAACGACATAAACTCTTAGCCCGCAATACGGCTTTATTCAAAGCACAACTTTTGAGTTAGACTTGTTATATGAGTAATAAATAAACATAACAAACAACAACTACAAACATCAATCTGAAATATATCAGAAAATTATTTGTTTTGACCTCAAATTCTTTTATTTGAATTTCCATCATATTTTTCTACTCTTTTTTGCCTAAAGTTATGTCGCCAACAGTTTTCTATCTTTATCCAAAAGTCAGATCCCAGATTTGGAGGGTGGCTTGAGCCAAAATATTAAATTTTGAATTTATCACCAACCTGTTTGCTTCCTGATAAATTATTGATCTGTGCTTTGGATTTGGTGATTTTAAGATTCATTTGCTGTAATCAAATCTCTGTGGTTCCATCCTTCCCGGTTTGACAATATTTATCAGGACAGATTTCATATTTTTGTCTTGCTTTTGACTTTGAGTTTATGCTTGCTGGGCCTAAAATCATCGCCAGAATCATTGTGAAGACACAAGACTACTGTGAGCTACTGCTCCATTTTCAACGGATTCATTGTTCAGCTAGTTTACGTGTTGTTTGGCACTTTGTTTCATTTCATTATTGTTGGTCCTTGTTGAAGGTCATACCCAGCACTTGGTGCATGTTGGAGGAAAAACAAATAAATTCTATCAAATAATAAACTTTCAAACCTGAACAAAGTCCTTACTTATTTTGCTTGCTGCCCTGTACAAACAGGTTCTACCTGAGCCAAAAGGATTCCATGTCATAACTTATTATCACACTTTTACAGCTGCTTGAAAAACTCTGGCAAAATTTTTCTTGACAGAACGAATCTCTTGTGCACTTGCGAAGATCCGTTCTATCTTATTGTATTTGGTGCGCATAGGACAAATCATTTACACTCCGCTCCTAGCAAGCTAAATATTCATAGGCAACAAAGTAAACAAAAGGCTAAACACAAACAAACAAACAATCTACGGTATGCCTATGGGCCCAGTATGCTTCTAATGCGCATCTCCATATCATGCAAACACAATTTGCAATTCAGGCAACTTGCTGATTACAGAAAGACCAATACACACATCAACAAATAATTGAACATCTTAGGATTTGTGCAACCTAATCCCAACAATTATTAGCTGTAAGTCTATTTTATTAGTTCAATTTATACTGCTTTAATTCTAGTTAAAATGTTTAATTTAATGTATTCAAACCCGTTTAATAAATACTTAGTGTGTGTCTATTTTACCAATCAATCTAAATCGCTGACCATGTGGTCTAAGAACCGTATGAGGGTAGAATAAAGAAATATTTTTTAAACTGGCCATTTTAATGAGTTTAGGGATCACCTAAATCAAGTGTATTAAAATCATTTCCTAAGAAATGAAACACACTTTTGAAAAAATAAATTGGTTGATATTTGATATTTTATGAGTGAGATTTATGCGATATTTGGAGTGATTCAAAACTTGGATTTCACAACGATAAAATACTCGTTTTACATTTCCAGTCATATGATGTTGAGTTTGGGTGAATCTAATGGGATATTTATTGAGTTTGCTTAAAAAAATCCACATACAAATAATAATACTGATTTAAATTTTCCCAAATTATAAATACAAAAATAAAAATAAAAATTTTATCATAATTTTATTCTTCAAGTAAAAAGTGTATAACTTAGTCATGGAATAGTTGGTTTTCTATCATTTAACCAGGGATAAACTATGTTGGCAGCAGGTAGGCAAAATCCTTTTCCAATTTTAAAAATGTTCCAAAAATTATGCTACAATAATTTTTTTTTTAAATATTATTATTTTTACATTTCAAAGCCAATCTACTGAATGTAACATTACTCGTCTGTGTACGCACAGCAGTCCCATTTTGCAACCACAGAGAAAACTTCCATGACAATACTCAAATTTCTCACGCAAATCAAAACAACTGAAAAAAAAGCAACGCAAATAATTATTTAACAACTACAATAACAATATCGATTATTATTTAATAAAATCATTACCGTCTTACTAATTCAAAATCCTTACAGCATTCATTGACTTTGCAGTCTTTATTCGTGAGGCATAATGTTGCATTGACAAAAACGCACTAAAATATATTTCTATAGCTAGAAAATCAAGATTACACAATTTTCAGGAACGATACACTCACTCTCAAACAAACTGCTAAACATCCAACAAAATAAATATATCTCATAGTGTTTTACCACATAAAATGAGTAGAGGCACAGTGAGCTGCTTATTGGCTGATAACTGGTTGTTGTAGTTTTTTTGTTTAACTAAATGTGTAATATAAAGTAACGGATAAATTCCAAATTGGGTTAAATCCGGGAAGGTTATCTTCCCAGATATCAAATTCCACAAAATTCCTAGTGTTTGAAAACTAGAGATAAAAAAAAAAAGATTTTTTGATGGAATTTAATAAAGCAGTGTGCTTTATTACATTACGTTGTGTATACGTTCTTGATGTCGTGTACACGTTCTTGATGTCGTGTATACGTTGTGTATACGTTCTGTTTTCGCCGACGTTACCATAACGTTACCAAACAATTGCTAGGTATATAAGGCATTTTGTTACCACATTTACCATATCGACAATCGAACTTAAGGTACAATCAAACCAATCATGAAGATCATCTTGGACGTGCCGAGTTTCGAACATGCTGTACTCGCAAAAACTGCAATTTCGCTATGGAAAGATTACTTCAGTCATGATCTTGATTGGGAGTTTAATATGAATTACAAAAACATTGTATGGTGGGTAAATCTCGAAGAAGATGTTCGTAAACGCGTAGATTTTTTGGCAATTTCACACCATTTAAAACCATTATTGCACATATTTGTCACGCGCGTTATAAAACAATTAATTGAATGGATTTTTAACGTAATAGACCATGTTCTTTTACAAATCTTGCAGAAGGATATCATCCAGGCGTCCCGATGGACGATACATGGTAAATTAGATATTTCCGAATCAGCACGAGCTCTGGCGTACCTTCCAAGTTTGCACGCCATAGAGAGGTTCAACATCGCATGTACTTACTGCGTGGGAAACGCCGTCGAGGAACTTTGGAACAAATTTACGCCCGATTTGAAGCACGAATTTCTCGCACTACACTACAACGAATTGACTTTGCAAAATGTAATGTTTAATTTTTGGAAAAACAGACAATTTAAAGCAAATTTAAGTCAAATAAGCGATAGAAAAGTCCAGGTATTGTTGTGGTCAATTAAAGACCAAAATCGAAACGCGGTGGAATATTTTTGGTCGATAATGAGCGAGGACGAGCGTAAAGAAGTATTCGCAAATTGCATCCAAAAAGGTAGCGAATTTGAAAATTTGGTCAACTTAGTATTCAGCGATTACGTGGGTTTAACTCGTCGTAACAGTTTTGGGATCGACGTCGTGTATTTTCTGCTTTCTCAGTTGGACGAGCAGCAAGTCGATGCCCTTTTCGCTTCAGACATCGGAAAAAATTTTTATTTTCTTTTTCTACTGGATTGGTTGTACGTGGATTTTTACCCGCCTATTTTAGGTCGAATTTACGAAGAAATTCCGCTGAATGGTATTTACGAAACGCTCGGGTCTATGATGCGGATTCAATCGTGTTTATTCAAAGACTTCGACCACCTGGTAAAGGTCAAAGCATGTTTGACGGATTTTTGGATTCACGCTCCGGCGAAGTTGACGAAGTGTGTTTCCGTCGTGGATAGTCGTCTTTTGGGTCATTTTATTTGTTTGTTCAATTCAAAAGATCTGGCCAATATCGAGTTGTTCTTGCACGGTTTGAGTGTGGAAAACAGAAGAAAAGTCTTGTCGAAATGCCTTTCGATTTTCCATTTAATGAATAGAAATTGGGATATTTTGGCTTTAGTCGCGAAGAAAGTCATCACATCGGACGAACAAATGAGAATTTTCAAAAAAGAATGTCGCTTCGTCGTTATGAAAGTTTGCATTGTTTTAAATCTCGATGATGAAAGTCGTAGACCGATGATCGACAGGTTTCTAGAATTTTGTTTCCAAAATGCGGAAGAAATTGTCAACGTCAAGAAATCTTTGGCGTTTGATCATTTTACGCGATTGCCGAAATCGGATGCAGAAAAGTTTTTCAACTGGTGTGAATTAACAATAGAAGTGAAAAGTGACTTGCGTGCAACATTAAAATTTAGCGGAGATTTTCGCGGATATATTTTGAATCTTTGCATGGTGCAGGATTTAGCAGCGACTTTAGCGGCTTTGGATAGTGTGGATGTTGAGACGCGAAGACTCATTCTATCGCAGACTTTTTTTAATTCAGTTCGGCTTTACACTCGTTGTAAGTGGGGTTTTATTGAGTATGTTGCGCGGTTGGTTATTACGAAGGAAGAAGATATGCTGATTTTTAAGGAAGATTGTTCTCGGATTGCTTACCGCTTTTGTGCTGAAGTTTGTGGCGTTCACGTTGCTGATAGAAGGTTAGTAGTAGATAAGTTTCTCAGTTTTTGTTATTCGGATTTAAAGGAAATTACATATATAAAAAAGATGTTGGTTTTTGATTGTTTTTCTAAACGCACATCTGAGTTGTTGTTCGTAAAGGATGATCCGGAATTTGTTCTCGGAGTTCTCAATTGGGGTTTAGCCAAAGAGGAAATTCCTGATTTTATTGAAATTTACATCAACAAATAACAAGAGATTTCTGTACTTTTTTAATGGCATTTACATTCAGTAAATAATTTGCCAAACTGGAATTTTGCCAAAGACATTTTGGAAAGTTTGATTATTCTAGCTTTTTTTAACGGCCGAGCTTCTGAAAAGTCGCTAAAGCATTAGAGATTTAACTTAACCAACCAGTGTTCAAGTCCTTGTTCAGGCGGATATAATTTTTAGTATTTAGATTTTATATTGTAATGAGACATTCGGACATTGCTGGGGAATACCAAGCAGTGCTGGATGCTGATCACGAATGAAAGAAACTGACTACAATTAGTTTTTTATTGGTTTATGGCCTTTATTCAATAGTTGTGTAGGGGTTAGTTTCAGACATTGCTTTTCCAACTTAGGATATGTTGCCATGCGCATGAGCGCTGAAGACTGTTACCGTTTGTGCCGGGTGTTACCCAGACTTCTCTGACCGTCTTAGGTCACGTCTTCTTTGCCCATTAGGACATGGTTGGCAGCAAGACCACGTTGCCAGTCATAGAAGGACTGCCTTCTTGGGGTTGTAGAAAGCAGTTCCGTTTCCGCCCTGTGTCCAATGGTTAGCTTAAACCAGCCATCGGTGCCGTTAGTGTCCGCAAGATAGTCAAAACTCACAATACAATGTTTAATAGACTTTTATGGACTGATTGCCCTGTAACGATAAATAAATGAATTGTTGAATTTTTGTTTTCCAGATATCCGTGAGATAAGCTGCTTACAAATAATAGACCATCAGCTAAATAATGCAGATTTAAATTTTCTTAAATTAATAAAGTCTGGCAACATGAATTTTGGACAAATTGTTTTCTGGAATTTCTAGGTCAATGCAGCAATTTTCAGGTTGATCCGTCATACTATTGCCGAGTTTTGAGGAAATTAACTACTGAGAGTTTAGGAATTTTGCAAGTTGCCATGCGTACTTTTTTGGTAAATTTGAATTTAAATAAAACATTTCAATTATCGATAAAAATTGACCGATTTGAATGGCTTTTAACATTTTCCCCATGCAGAACTTCCTGCTCTTTCTGATAGTGTTAAAACCTTTTTGATTAGAATTGCCGTTTCGTTTTTATTTGTCAAAAAATAATTTCTTATTCTATTATTGACAATCTTTGGATGTAGGGTCATTTCATCGCATCTCATTTCATCGCCATGCGTTTTTTGGCGATGAAATGAGAAGGCGATGAAGTGATGTAAGCAAATGCATTCATTTCATCGCCTATCGTTTCATCGCCAGGCGATGTAGGCAATGAAATGAAGGGGCGAAGAAATGAAATCTGCTTGATCGATCATTTCATCGCCTAACCTAACCTAAACCTGACATAACCTGACATAACCTAACCTAACCTAACCTACAATTTTTGGGCTCTCATTTCATTGCCTACATCGCCCGGCGATGAAATGAGAGGCGATGAAGTGATCGGACAGGAATCTTTGGCCACAGCAGATGTATAAATAACTAATCTTTAATAAATAACTGAAATTGGTTTGTGTTAGCTTCTTCCTTTCTTACAACTAATGGCTAATAAATAAAAGGTGTTGTACTACTGTGTTAAATCTGGTAAATGAAAGGTTATCTTCCCAAATCCCAGATAATGATTTAAAGCGATTTCTAATGTTATCTGTTTGGACTAGAGGTAAAAAAAAAAAATTTTCTGATGAGATATTGGTCAACCATAGATATGTTTAATGCATAATTTATTTAGAGTACAGTACAGTCATTGAGAATTAAAATGCCGTTGAAAGAATGCCGTGGGTGCTTATATATTAAGCCCACTTGACGTCTTTAAGAGCAGTGCAGATTCCCGTTCCAACTTTAAATGTGTTCCAAACACTTTCCTAATTAAATAGAAATGCTTATTATTAACACCATTTATTGTGCAATGTGTGTAGGTAATCTAATACTGTACCTCTCTTTCTACACACAGATATCCAAGTTTGCAACCACATAAGAATTTTCCATTGCAAGTTTCACCTTCATCTCTCAACTCCAAACAACTAAAACAAAATTCGAAAATAATCGTTACAATCGAAGTTATTTATTTTTGGTACTTACCGATTAATTAAACCCAAATCTTTGCAACATTTACTGATTCCACAATCCATGTGCGAATCACAAGATTGTGCATTAGCACTGGCCACCTGGGAATGGACTATAAATATTAACAAGTTAAACTCAACATACACAAGTATCTTTACTTACCAAAAGCACGACACATAAAACAGAGCAAAAATATTTCATGTTTTAAACGCAGCAGATGTTGAATAACTGATTTTAATTTGTGTTTAATAGTAGCTATATAATCACGATTGTAAAGTTCAAAATGCCCAGATTTAAAAAAAAAGGTTATTAAATCCGGGAAATTAAATGTCATCCGATAAAATAATCAGTTGTAAAATCACCAAGAACAGAAAAAAAAAAAAAATTAGTGGATCGTGACAGTTTTGTACACCAAGTGTTTTTTTAGTGTAACGTGAAGTTCAAGAATTTTATCTGCAATTCAAGGACCCAGGTGTATCACTGTTTCAGGGATCACAACAGAAAAAAATCGTTAAATGATTATTGCAAACACAATTCAAACATTTTATAGTAATTTAAATTTTTAAATTTGTGAATATGTTGGTACACGGACTGCAGTACACACATATATCCTCGTGGTCATTATTCTAGTTTTTTTTTTGTATCTGGTCGGCTTCATGGCCTGATCGCAATATTCACCTTTCGGGCAACTTGTGATATTGCAAGTCTTAAGTGGATTAAATTGTGACCTGGCAATAATTCGATGTACACCATCTGCCGGTCTGGCAAGCTGTGATGACCTAGAATCGTCAAAAAGATACGATATTGCCGGTAGAGCGCGCGAGCGCTGTAAAATCGTGCGAAGTTTGAATGACCTAGGGCGGCAAATTTTGAGGAACGGCAAATTTTGAGAAGCGGCAAATTTTGAGGGGCTGCAAATTTTGGGCTGAGAAAAAAAATTAATTTTTTTTTTAAAACAGATTTTGCAGCTATAAAATCTCGTAAAAAAACCAATTGAATTAAATTAAATAAAAAACTCACTTCCAAAAAAAAATAAAAAATCTTCTATTAAAGTGTAAACAATTGCTCACAAAAATGTACTACAAAATTGAAAAACTGTTTGTCCCAAATGGAATTGCTCCTCTAATACAATACATTGTGCGTATGTTTTGATAATCCTATGTCTTATTTATTTATCTCACTTAAATGAAATGCAAGTGCGATATCTCAGCTGCTGGTTAAAATGTCTAGTTAAGGTTTTGGTCTTGTGAACTTAACCCCCTGACGTGTTATTTCTATTGAAATACACACCCCAGGTCGACATCTTTACAATACAAGAACTTGAGTGGATAAGATCTTGTGTGGATGAGATCTTGTGTGGATGAGATCTTGTGTGGATGAGATCTTGTGTGGATGAGATCTTGTGTGGGTGAGATCTTGTGCGGGTGAGATCTTGTGTGGATGAGATCTTGTGTGGCTGAGATTTTGTGTGGATGAGAGGTTGTGTGGTAGACGTTGGTCTGCCTTCTCGCCTTAGCATAAAATGTCATACAATCTCGCTCACTATTAATTTGTGTGGCTAAAACGTTTTTGGGTCGAAACCAGATTCAAATGAAAAGGTTAAAGCAACCAAGATGGCCAGATAAGTGCACAGGAAGACACGAGATATGTCTCCTAAATCATGGTGTAAAAACCATAATGGGCCCCTCTCTATCTAATTAATTATTCACATAACTCAATAGTAAATAAGTGTACTTTGAATTTTGGTAAATTTAATCCAAATGGATTGAGTGTAAATGTCGGATATAACTAAAGTCTAAATAGGTTTTCTTTCTCTGAATAGATTGGATTCACCCTCGAAAGCACTTTCCTTACCAAATGCTAAGGGTATTGTGGCGATGCGGAAAGGCAGCCAAATATCCACCGAACCGTGAAGATTCCAAGATGGAAACCAGAAGTGCAACCAAAGAAACCACGTAGACCTGAAAATGGCAACAACCCGAGGCGATTAACGATGACCGGAGAAATCATCGATGTTTGGGTGTTGTATTATTTTTATTTTTAGAGTACAGTACAGTCATTTAGAATTAAAATAATATTGAAAGAATGTCATAGATACTTATGTTAATCCCATTTGACATCTCTAAGAGGCGTGCAGATTCCCCTTCCAGCTTTAAATGAGTTCCAAACACTTTCCTAATTAAATAGGAATGCTTATTATTAACACCATTTAATCTGCAATGTGTGTAGGCAATTTAATACTGTACCTCTCTGTCTACACACACATGTCCAAGTGTGCAACCACAAAGATAGGTTCCATGGCAAGCTTCACCTTCACCACTCAACGGAAAGCAACTAAAATAAAATTCATAAATAATCTTTACAATTTAAGCTATTTATTTAGTAATTACCGTTTTAGTATGCCCAAATCTTTGCAACAACTATCGAATTCACAATCCATATGCGTATCACAAGATTGCGCATTGGCACTGGCCACCTGAGAATGCAGTACGAACATTAACAAGTGAAACTCAACATACACAAGTTTCTTTACTTACCAAAAGCACAACACACAAAACAGAACAAAGATATTTCATGTTTTTAATGCAGCAAAATGTTGAATAACAGATTTTAATTTGTGTTAATATATATAATCACGATTGTAAAGTTCAAGATGCTTCAATTTCAAGAAAGGTTCTTAAATCCAGGAAATTAAATGTTATCCGGTTAAATAATTAGTTATAATATCACCAAAATGCCATAAGAATAGATAAAAAGACACATAATTAGTGGATCGTTAACAGTTTTGAACGTTTTTATGTTTGAATAAAGACACTAGTGTGACGAGATTTTCATGAATACAATCCGGGAAATTAAATGGTATCCGGTTAAATAATCAGTTATAATATCACCAAAATGCCATGGAACCATGTGAAGTATTGGCTTCTTTTACACCCAATTTTAAAAAAAGGTAAGACATTCGTACTTGAATCACTTAGATACGACAAATGTCCAAAATTTGCGAATACGTTCCGAAAACGTAGACAAAACGAGATCTTCACGCAAAATGATTAACAGAAATATTGATTATACCAAACATTTATTTATTTATTTATTTATTTATTTATTTATTTACATTACATTTTTATTGTTTTTTTTTCTAGATTCAAAATCGATTAGATACAGAATCGTAATGTCTTTCGTACACTTGATAGTTGTATTCATCAACAGAGTGTTGCGTATTAATTTGCACTGCAATTTCTTTGCAATTTGCTGCACAACTAAATCAGAACCCAGTAAGTAAAAAATAAAAATAAAAAAAATATTTTTTTACCTTTCCATGTCACGAATTTTTAACACCTTGTAAAAGAAAAGTAAATAACTCATTTTTTCACTTCTCTGCAAATTTCTGAAACATTTTTCTATGCGTTATTGGATCGGACGGTCTACGGCACCAATTTTCGCCAAACAAAATTCTTCAAAAAAATATCTACGTAATTATTCGCTCGGTAGACAGATAATTATTTGATCCAAAACGATTTATATAAACCATAAATGAGCAA
This sequence comes from Strigamia crassipes, assembly GCA_034683725.1. NCBI lineage: Eukaryota > Metazoa > Arthropoda > Chilopoda > Geophilomorpha > Linotaeniidae > Strigamia > Strigamia crassipes. The sequence continues at coordinate 2,882 of JAQFXT010001095.1, read as the reverse complement.
CATAACTTCGAAAAGAATGTGAAGAACCTTGACTATTGCAGCCATATTATGTTATGGAAATCTGATGTTCAAGAAAATTTTTTTTAAAATTATCATTAAATTAATAACAAATATATATTTACCATAAAAAAAATTTAAGACTAAAAAAGAAAATAAAAACCAAAAAAGAAAACAAAAAAAAAAACGACTCTTTCTTAAACAAAACTAATAATGATTTACGCGCACAGAAAAACACGTGCGGCGCAATTATGTAAACAAAAGCATAATGGCGGAGTATAGGCAAGAATATTTTTTTCTGGAACCAACACTCGACACTTTTTTATCACGAATCATTTCGCAGTAAGTTCCCAAACAATTTCTAATCCATTTTTACTTAACCGCCTGTCCCCTACACCAGATTCGAAGGTTTCACTATGGTCAACAACCGTTTGGAGGGCGTTGGAGTGGTCACTTTCGTCAACGGGAGTACCTACGAGGGTAGCATGAGTACCGGCACGATGCACGGCCAAGGGAAATACTCTTGGAAAGACGGACTCGTCTACATAGGCGAATTCGATCGGAGCCGCATAAGCGGCACGGGGAGGTACGAGTGGCCGGACGGGAGTTGGTACTCGGGGCAAGTGCTAAACGGTCGCAAACACGGGTACGGTACGTACTGCGACGGCACCCAGTTTATGTTCTACGTCGGGAACTGGGAGAACGACAAAAAGCACGGACTGGGACGACTGGATTTGAATGCGGAAGGCACGTGGTTCTACGACGGCGAGTGGTACAACGACAAACAACACGGCACCGGCGTGCAGCACTTCGAGTCGGGCAGCATTTACAACGGCGAGTGGCGCGACGGGTACTCGGACGGCTGGGGGGCCATGTATTTCCGCAAAGCGGACCAGTTATACGAAGGAATGTGGCAGAAAGGGCAAAGAGTGAATTAAATCCGTTTTTATTTTTTTTGTTTTCTGGAATTTTTTTGTTTCCAGCACGGTCACGGAGAGCAGTATTGGTTGATGGAACCATCGCCGAGCGTTTGTTTGTTCCAGCATCACATGTATAAGGGCGAGTGGTTGTACGATAAACGCACGGGGTTCGGGATTTTCGTGTACGCCGACGGATCTAAGTACGAGGGGTATTGGAACGACAACAGGAGGACCGGCGAAGGGGTTTTTTACCATAAAAATGGCGTTCGGGTCACGCATGATTTCGATGAGGATAAAATGATAGGGAAGGTGGAAGCAAATGGCAGGAAAGCCATCGGGCTGTTCCAGATGCTGAATGATGAAGGCATGTTGTTGTTCTGTCCGGATGTGGATGTGGCGTTGCCCAAGTTGGACAAGTATGATTGGGCGCCCGAAAAAGAAAAAGTGATGCACGATAAAATAAAAAAATTAAAATTTTTGGTTTTTATTATTTATTTATTTATTTTAGCTGCGGAATTTGATTTTGCTTAAAATAAGGAGTTTGCAGTCGATTTATTACGTTTATAGCTGGCTAGGAAAGACGCAAGACTCGATTTCGGCTGGGGGTATGGATTGCATAAGGTTTTTGCAAATGTGTCGCGATTTAGAGTTGGATCGCTATGGGTGGTCGCTGGCACGGGTCGTAGATGCTTTAAGTAAAAAAAAAAAAAAAATTTAGTTTTTTTTTAAATTAATTAATTGTTTTTAAGGAACCGGTACGAATCGAGTTTATTGGGCGGATAAGAAATTGATTCCGTGGAAATTTGTTCGGAAATTGATCATTCTGTCATATCGGATGTACAACGAGGACAGCAACAAAAAGATTTCGGCGGTCACTTGTCTTAATTTGTTTATTACAAATCATATTGAGCGTTGGAACAAGCAGTTTAATGGTTAATTTTATTTATTTTTCACGTTTTGATTTTGTTTTAATTGGAATGGAATGACTCGTAGGGGTTTTGTTCGCGGATCCGACTCGAACGCCTTTTGTGATCGATTATATCGAAATGTTGACCATCATTTATTACAGAATTTGCACGTATCATCAGGTCGAATTTGAAGCATTTTTGGAGGTTTTTGGGGATTTTTATTTTTATTTTTTGTTTGGTGATTTCAGGGAAACCGGATTAAAAGCCTCCGCGTGCGCCATTTCTTTGGATTCCTCAAAGATATGAGTTTGCTCGGAGTGGTGGGCACTCTGAGCATCAAGAATTTAGTCCCGTTACTATGCGAGTTAATGCCGTGTTTTAAGAGAGACGGATACTACGACTATGACTTTGAGGTATTAAATTTAAACACACAGAAACAAAATATACCAAAAATACCAACAAAAAAAAAGCTTAAAAAAACAATGAAAAATGTTTGAACAAAATGCCACAAAAATGCTACAAATAATTTAAAAATGCTAAAAATACCAGAGAAATGCTAAATGTACAAGAAAAATGCTAAAAAAAATACCAGAAAATGCTTTTAAAAACCCAGAAAAGTGCTAAAAAATTGTCACGTTCAACTCTTCGACAAGGTGCGCAAAGGGTGGAAATGTGCGGTGGGTCTGCAGATTGACTAGCGCTATCCCTAGGGGTACTTCGTACGCGAGCTTCGGTACCTCCGAGCACTAGAGTCCTCGTGTTCAATATAATATTTATTTAGGGACTTAGATCCTTGTCTTCTGTTAAGATGCCAGCGCTGCAGGTCTTAAGGAAATAGGTGGAGCAAAGGGCACAACCCATGGACGCTGAGCGTGAGCGCTGACTGTTGCAAGGTAACGTGTTGTCCTAGATTCGGATGACTGATGACCGGTGATCAGTGCAGAAAACGGCCAGTGGTCTGCTTAAGTGTGGGGCAGACGTTTGTGGTGACCTCAAATTTATTTGAGAATTCACCAAAAAATATAAAATATTATTTAAGCATTTTATTTATCAAAGT
>JAQFXT010001094.1:0-21030 GCA_034683725.1 Strigamia crassipes | reverse complement strand
AAAAAAAAATACTTTTGAAGCATAAAATAGTCTAAAATCCAAAAATTCAAAAAATCCAGATTTTTGAAGCATAAAACGATCTAAAATTCAATAAATTCAAACTTTTCAAACATAAAACAGTCTAAAATCAAACAAATCTAAACGTTTAAGGCATAAAACAGTCTAAAAATCAAAATACTTCATACTTTAGAGGCATAAAACAGTCTAAAATCCAGAAATTTCAGATTTTTTTAAGCATAAAATCCAAATATTTCTGACTTTTGACACATAAAAGTCTAAAATCCGAAAATTTCATACTATTTAAGCATAAAAAAGTCTATAAATCGAAATATTTCATACTTTAGAAGCATAAAACAGTCTAAAAACCAGAAATTTAATTTTTTTAAAGCATAAAACAGTCTAAAATCCAAATATTTCACACTTTTGAGACATAAAAGTCTAAAATCAAAAAATTCCATGCTTTTTAGGCATAAAACAGTCTAAAAATCTAAATATTTCAGACTTTTTAAAACAGTCCAAAAATCCAAATTTTTACTTTTTCCAGCCATTTAACCTACAAAACAATCAACCCCAAAAAAAAAAAATATGTAAATAAAGGGGTACAGGTCTGCCTCGAATCTTGATGCGCGAAAATGCACCTTGAACGGAAATGAGACTAGTAACACCGGTAGCCGAACCCAAACAAGGGCCCGTCCCTTTAAAAGCCCTGAAAGGGAGCCATTTAAATGACCTGTGACCCACAGTCAGCTGAAACGCCAGCTGGTAGTGTGTATAGTCCTTGGTGTAGTACTACAAACGCTGTGGATATAGTAAAAGGGAGAGCTGGGACGGCGAGGGGAGTTGATTTCCCAGAGGTGGTTTCGGCCTTGCTTCAGGCAAGGACTTGATTCGCTCTTTCCCTAGAGATTCATCTATGGTTTTCGTCTAAACCGAATCGGTCCATAAATGTACATTCAACAGTACGCACCGAACGATGATTGCAGGTGGCCTTGAAACGATTCGCGAAACTGTTTGTGGCTTTACCACTTTATCTCGTCATTTTGGTCCGTCAATTTTTTGTGTTAAAAAGAAAAACCTTTTAGGTAATTAAGGGGGGGCTTTTTTTATTTTGTTTTTCTTTTGGTGACCCTTCAGTTCGGCGTACGTAATTAAATGTTTGGAATTGGATCTGTGTTATTATTTCGAGTTTTATTGAAATTATAGGTAAAATTGACGTTTTAAGCACATAAAACAGCGGTTTTAAGCGTGAAAAGTTTGTTTTAGGCTTGAATTGACATTAAAAAGCGATTAAAACAACAAATTTAACCCTAAAAACCTTCGTTTTAAACATGTAAAACGACAAATTAAAAAGCGCTTAAAACAAATTTAAACCAAAAAAAGTTCGTTTTAAGTCTAAATTGACATAAAAAAGCATAATAAAGTATAAAACAACACATTTAACCAAAAAAAAAATATGTTTTAGTCCTAAATTGACATTAAAAAGTGCAAAAAACATAAATTTGTTGTTTTTTTGCACTTTTTAATGTCAACGTCAAAAAATCCGTTTTTAGCCAAAATTGACATAAAAAGTCACAATAAAGTCTAAAACAAGCGTTTTAAACGCGTAAAACAACAAACATAACCCAAAAAAGTGTTTACACGACACAAAAACTCGTTACAAATGTGTCAAAAACTTTAAAACCATAAAACGACTTTTACATCCAATCCAATCCCCTCCGATCCCAACTCAAACATTTTTAATCACATCAAAACTCCATTCCATTTAATTACCAACGCCACGATGCGAGCGAATTAAATTACTCTCCCATCACCATCAACCCCGAGTTAATTTACATTTTTTACCCCCAACCCAACAACCGAGAGGGGGAAATAAAGAAAGACAAGACAGATGGCACCCGTATAACATTACACGAAGACCTCGCCGTCTTTTATGTCTGAATTTTACTCACCGTAAAGTGACGTTGGAGACTGGTAATTGAGCTGCATCGCGAGCGGGGCATGAGTTCATCGCTGTCCGCCGACACCGTCGATCCCCCGCTGCTGCTGCTGCTCGCGTACGACGCGGTGCTATTAAGGCTGAGATTGTCGGCCGTTCGCCGGCTCGCGTACGATGAGATGTGCACGTGCTTAAGCATCGTCGCTTTCGATTCGATAGTGTTTAGTCCATGGTTTAAGCGAGACGTATAGCGATAGGAAGCACGCGCTGTTGGTGGCACAACACCAATAAAGAAATGAAACGAACCGCGTGCAGCGGACGTTGGCTCGCTTGGGATTGGTGGGCGGCAGCGTGACGTTTTGGATGGATAGAATGATAGAATATAGAAAACCCGCCCTACAGGCAACAGGATAAGGAGTTCCTTTCGTTCTCTCTCTCTCTTTTCTATCTCTCTGCCACATGTGAAAAGGGTGTCAATAAATACAAATGTCAAATTTATTCAGAGATAAAGTGAAAGGAAATGTGGGTTGGGGGAAGGATGTGGTTGAATGGAGGTGTTTTTTCATTTTGAAGATTTGATCTTGTTTGGGTTTTTATGGGAATGTTTTGTTGGATTTTTTTTTGGATTATGTAAATAAATTAATGAATGGGGATCTCATTTGGGAAATGAGAGTGGAATTATGAAGTGGAAGACATGTTTAATTTGCTCCACCCATATTTGATTGTGGGTCTCTTCAGGAAATAAAAACAATATTTTCATTTTTGAATTGATTTATTGAGTACGTTTATTTGATTTCTGAGTTTTGATGCATAAAATAATCTAAAATAATTATAAAATAAATAATTGTAACGTATAAAACAGTCTAAAATCTTAAAATCTAGACTTTTGAAGCATAAAACAGTTGAAAATGTAATAAAAACAGTCAAAAATCTATGAAATTTTACTACTTCCTTCCAAAAAAAAATTTTTTAAATTAAAACAAAAATAAAAATAAATAAATAAAAGTCTTTATCTGGAAAATAGACCTTAAAAACAGTTTAAAATAATAAAAATGACATTTTTTAATCTGATATTTAAAGAAATAAAAAAAACTTTAAATTTGAAATAAAATGAAAACTTTTAGAATTTGTCACCAGTGTGTGCGCGTGCGTGCATAGCGTGACACCTCTACTCAAATTCTCTAAGCTCAAATCAGCACTACGCTCTCTCTGCGGTAGAAATGGCGTCTATGGTAAATAACTCAACTGTATTTTAATTGATTCAAAATAAGCGCATTGCTAATTTACTCTTCCCAACAATCGAAAAACAAAACATAACAAATAGAATAAATTTTATAAACATTTCGTTCGATTATCGACTCGATTTGATGCGAAACATAGTGTTGCGACGTCACCGATTTAGGGGCGGCGAGCACTACGACGACGATCACGTCAAAATAATAAATAAATAAATAAAAACATAAATATTTCTTATTTTTCAGCGAATGAAAACTTCGCGATGCCCCACGGACGATTTGTCACTAACAAATTGTGTCGTCGTTCACGAATCTGACTTCCCAACTGACAAAATAAGGTAAAAAAAAATTTAAAATTTTAAAAATTTAAAATTTAAATTAAAATTTTTTTTTTTATTTTTCTAGACATATCGAAGTCCAAGCTGGCCCATCGAATAAATTCGTGTTTACATGCAAGTCGCATCACACTAACCCTCCTGGAACTGTCGGTTTCAGTCTTCCACAGGTGAAAATGAAGAAAAAAAATTTTTTTTTTTAAATTGAATTAAAAATCAAATTTTAATACAGAGGAAATGGGCTGCGTTGAATTTGAATCAAGAAATCGATGTTCGTCCGTACACTTTCAATACAAACACCCAATATCTGAGCAGCATCGTCGTGGAAGCCGACTTCTTGCAGAAGAAGAAGTAAAAAAAAAACCTCCAAAACCAAACAAAATAATTTTTATAAAATAATGTGTTTATTTTTCTAGCACCACTCTGGAGCCATACGATACGGACAAAATGGCGGCTGAATTCGTGATGCAGTTCCCACATCAAGCTTTCACAGTGGGCCAGCAGCTGGTTTTCAGCTTCTTAGACAAAAAACTGCTCGGGTTGGTGGTGAAAGATCTCGAAGTTACTGACCTCGAGATGATCGCAGCCGGGAAACAAGCAAAACCAAAAAAAGTATATTTATTTGTGTGTTTTGTCTAAGAAAACTAACAAAAATGTGTTTTTTTTTTGTTTTTTTTTTAGACCCAACTCGGTCTTTGTTTACCAAACACGACCGTTGTTTTCGAGAAAGCCGAAGGTTCCGTTATAATTTTAACGGGCAAATCCAAAGGGTAAAATTTTTCTCATTAAAAATCGGAATTTGTTTTATATTTTTTGTGGTTTGTTTACGATAGGAAGGTCGTGAGGCAGAGTATTATTAATCCTGATTGGGATTTCAACAAGATGGGGATTGGCGGCTTGGACAAGGAATTTTCCGCTATTTTTAGACGCGCTTTTGCGTCGAGAGTGTTTCCACCAGAAATCGTGGAGCAATTAGGTCCGTGAGTTATCAATTGGTTGAATTTTTAATTTAAAAAAAATAGCAATTGATTTTTTTTAAAATGTTTTTAGGCTGCAAACATGTGAAAGGAATTCTCCTTTTCGGACCTCCGGGGACCGGTAAAACCCTGATGGCGCGGCAGATCGGGAAAATGTTAAACGCGCGGGAACCTAAAATCGTCAACGGTCCTCAAATTCTCGACAAATATGTTGGCGAATCGGAAGCTAACGTGCGACGTTTATTCGCCGACGCCGAAGATGAAGAAAAAAGGGTTAATTGATAATCTAAAATCATTTTTAGCGAATAAAACTAATTATTTTCAATTAAATTTCAGTTGGGGTCTAACAGCGGCCTGCACATAATTATTTTCGATGAAATTGATGCAATTTGTAAAGCCAGGGGTTCAGTGGTGAGTTAAAACGATGAAATAAATGTGATAAGTAGTGATTTTTATCATTTTGATCATTTTTTTCTTTTTTAGGCAGGCAATACGGGCGTTCACGACACAGTAGTCAATCAGTTATTGGCTAAAATTGATGGCGTTGAACAGTTGAATAATATTCTGGTCATCGGAATGACCAACAGAAAAGATATGATCGACGACGCACTCATGAGGCCGGGACGGTTGGAAGTGCAAATGGAAATCGGGCTGCCCGACGAGCGTGGACGAACGCAGATTCTCAATATCCACACGGCGCGGATGCGCGAGAACGAAAAACTGTCGGACGAAGTCGATTTGGCCGAATTGGCGATGCTCACTAAAAACTTCAGCGGCGCCGAATTGGAAGGCTTAGTCCGCGCCGCGCAATCAACGGCGCTCAATAGACTCATCAAAGTAAAACAAATCGCCGAAAAATCGCCATTTTGTTTATTTGTTTATTTTTCAGGCGTCGAGTAAAGTCGAGGTGGATCCCGACGCCGGGGAGAAACTGAAAGTCAACCGAGGAGACTTTATGAACGCGCTGGAGAACGATATTAAACCAGTAATTGATTTAAAAAAAAAATTTGATTTGATTTGATTTGATTTGATTTGTTTCGTTTTAAGGCGTTTGGGACGAGTGCGGAATTACTGGATCATTATCTCGCTCGAGGAGTGATCAATTGGGGTCTGCCAGTCGCGAGCATCTGGGAAGACGGCGCGTTGCTCATCGAGCAAGCAAAGTCGCCGGATTCGGCCGGACTGGTCAGCGTGTTGCTCGAGGGGACGCCGAACAGCGGGAAGACGTCTTTGGCTGCACAGTTGGCTAAGAATTCAGATTTTCCATTCCTCAAGGTTGTGTCTCCGGAAGATATGGTCGGGTTCACCGAATCCGCCAAATGCATGCACATTCGAAAGGTTTTTTTTTTATTTTTTTGGATTAGGTGAATGTTGATTAATTGATGGAATTTATTTTTTGGTTTTGTTTTATGTTTAGACTTTTGATGATGCGTATCGGTCCCAACTCAGTTGCATTTTAGTGGACAATATCGAACGGCTTTTGGATTATGGACCCATCGGTCCTCGCTATTCTAATCTAGTCTTGCAAGCTTTATTAGTACTCCTCAAAAAGGAACCCCCAAAAGTATGTTTACAGCGGATGGTGTTAAAATTTTCTATTTTTTTACGTGCATATTTACATGTAACAATGCACATCTACACATAAAATGTGCATTTTTGCGACATTTTACGTGTGAAATGTACATTTTTTCAGGAAAAAGTCCATTTTTGCGGTATTTTAGATGTAAAATGTGCATAGTTACATGTAAAACGTGCATATTTACATGTAAAACATGCAAATTTACATGTAAAACGTGCATTTTTGCGAAATTTTACTTGTGAAATGTACATTTTTACATGCAAAAAGTGCACTTATGCGGTATTTTAGGTGTAAAATGTACATATTTACATGTAAAACGTGTAGATTTACACGTAACACGTGCGTATTTACACGTAAAATGTGCTTTTCTACATGTAAAAAGTACATTTTTCGATATTTTATTTGTAAAATGTGCACTTGTACATGTAAAAAGTGTATCTTGCGATTTTCTACTTGTAAAATATGCATTTTTACAGTATTTTACTTATAAAAAAAAGTGTGTTGTTGCTATTTTTACGTGAAAAAAGTAAATTACTGCTATTTATACTTTTAAACTGCATCGATTATTAGATGACTAGATTGGAATTATTTCCAGGGTCGCAAACTCCTCATCTTGTGCACGTCCAGTCGCCGCCAAGTGCTGGAAGAGATGGAAATGTTGTCGGCCTTCACAGCCGTACTTCACGTTGCCAATCTGTCTACGGGTGAACACTTAATGTCAGTACTCGAGCAAACCGACTGCTTTACCAAAGAAGAGCTGCAGAGACTGGCACGCAAAGTCGAAAAGAAACGCGTTTGGATCGGAATCAAAAAACTACTCGCCCTCATCGACATGGCGCGACAAGTAAACTAAAATCCCCACAACAAAAAACAAAAAAAAAAAATAATAATAATTATTTTTCCACTTCTTTTCAGTCGGGTGAATACCGCGTCGCCAAATTCCTGTCCAAACTAGAAGAGGAAGGCGCGCTGGAGATGACAGCGCCCTAAAACACATTCCCATTGGCTACTTACTTGTTAGTCTTTCATTTCTCTCATTCCGTAACATAGATCTAGAAGCTCGTCTTCAATGCATATCGATGTATAAATAATCCGTACTTCCCATCACGTCGAGTAATTGTGTAAAATATTAGATCGTGCGTGTATAATTGTGTGTTCGGCACTCGCACATTCCACCATTATGTGATCAAAACTGTAGGATTTATTAATTTATTGTTGTAAATGTTGACTGGTTCAATATTCCCGAATAATAATGTCCGAAAATGTACAATTAATGTATTAAAAAACGAATATTAATCGACTACGAGTAATTATTTGATCAAATCAGTTTTTAATGGTGCAAGAATGATAATTATTAATTGAAAATTACACTCAAAATATATATAATCACTACTTCTGTTTTTTTTTTGTGTTTTTTTTTGTTTTTAAATATGTGAGAACTTGATTACACGGTTTAACGTCTCGAAGTTAAACGACTCCAAAAAGAAAAGTGAAATACGAATTTTCAGCAATTTTTTTTTTTTTTTTTCACTTACGAGAAAAATTGCTTTCCATGTCACTGTGTCCCCGCTGAATGTTATAAATATTACTTTTAATTCGAGATTCGACCGTTGAAATAGCAGCAGCCTTATTTAAAAACGGTCTGAAAAATGACAAAAATTATAAAATTAGTAAAAAAAAAATTACATTTTAAAAAAAAAAATTTAGAATGAAATACTTCAAAAAAAGAGCTCCGGCCGATCTGCTTTGCTCCTCCAAGCTGCTCTCGTGTTGTTCTTCCTTACGGAAACGTTGAACGTTTTTATTACGTTGTTCCTCGCGCCATTTTGCATTCTCCAACATTTCCTGTCGTTTCTTTTCCATATCTTTCGGCATCAATTTCCTTCAATAAAAATAAAAAAATTAATTTTTTTTTTTTTAAAATCATTTTTTTTTTTACCTGCGAGGTTGTGACGAAGGGGACCGTGAACGAGACGGTGAACGCTGCATCCTGACCTTCTCAGGAGTCGCCTGCTTTCGGTGGTATCGTTTCTCCGAAGCTGCGAGCAGTTTTCGTGTTTCCTACACAAATAAATCAGTAAAAAAAAAAAAAACGTAAAATAAACGTGAATAATTAAAATTTACAATGCGGCCGTAAGTATTGGACCGAGTGTAGCCATCTTCCTCTTCAAATTCGTTCCTCGATCTTCGGTCACTCGAATGTTTACTCAATTTCGATTTGTGATGCACGTGGCTTCCTTCGCTGCTGTCCGATTCACTGGTACTGCTCTCCCGCTTTCGCCGACTACTCTCTTTATGATGTTTCTTATGCTTCTTGCTCTTTTCTCTATATTTCTTGTCCTTCCTCTTCTTACTCGATTTTTCCAGCTGCTCTTTCAACTAAAAAAAAAACAATTGTATAATAAAATTTTTAAAAAATTTCACAAAAAAATCAATTATTTCCGTACAAGTAACTGCAACTGCTTCATTCGCACGGGATTATTAAGTAACTGCTTCTTATTATCCTCCTCTTTTTTACGTATTACGTATAACGGATCCTCGCGAATTTTATTCGCTAAATCCACCACTACATTGTCGGACGAACCAAACAACGAATCAGGTACATTGTTATCTAAATCCAAAATAAAATAAAAATTAATAATTTGTGATTAAAATCGCAAAAATCAAACAAAATCAAACAAAATCTACCATCGGTCGGTAAAGTGTTGTTTTCACTTTGCGCTAATTCGAACGCTTTATCAACTGGACGTCCCAAAAGGTAATCTTCACGGTTGACCATCGCTTGTGGTCCTTGGTACATCCAGTCGAGTCTTTCCTCCCGTTTCCTATAAAAAAAAAAAAATGCACAAAATTTAAATCAAAATCGGCCAAAAATATCCAAAAAAATCAAAAATTACTTGACAATTCCTTTATTCTCGGCGAATTGTCGCATTTCTTGTCTCGTCCGTTCTTCATCCAACTCCTTCTGAAGTTGCTCGATCTTCTTCTGCTCGGCTTCGTGTTTCTGTTCGGCCTTCCACACCCGCTCGATATTCTTGAGCGTCGACGGATGCCATGATTTCTTCAAATTCTGAAAGTACAAAACAAATTTCGGCCATTACGATCCCGTTTTCGTACCAATTAAAAACTCCATAAACGGCTCAAAATCCTCACTAAATCACCGCCTCCCATCTTGAAATGTCAAACTAAACGTGTTAACTGCGTCCTAGTGCGATTGATACACTGGATAAACAAAACAAGCGCCGCAGATTGCGCTTTAAATCCTTCTGTAACTGAAATGAAATAGGACTGATCGCGTAGCGACCTCTTGTGGAATTTGCTAAATGCGTTTCTGAGAAATTGACGTAACTAATACGTCATTTCCGTTTTCTGCATAAATAGACAGCTCACATAGCGGACATTTGCAATTCTTTTTATTTATGTTCGATCGATTAATCTACACAATAGTGCGTGATAAAATTTTACTACGGTATATTTTCTTTTAAAAGTGACACACAATGCATTTGAAGGGAAAAAAAATAACTATCCTTTCTGTACATTCAAAATGCTCACAAAAAAAAAAATATATAGAATATAATTACGTTTGAAATATACATGGCAATCGGTGATGAATAAACGGAATTACAATGAAGAAAACAAGATTTAAATTAACATTTTATATAAAAACAAACGGCTGTCTGGTCCCCCGCAACAAAAACAATTCCAATTTAAGCAAATTGAAATGAAAATCCGCCCGGAAATTGATGAAATCCACCTTGAGGCCCGCCACCTTGCGCCTCAAAATTGAAATGTCCAGGTCCACCGAAAAATGCTTGAAATATATTATTCGGGTCAATATCTGAAGGAAACACGACAAATTAAACCAAATAAAAATAATTTTCATTCGATTTATTACCTGAAAAACCTTCGGCTTCCTCCAGATCGTGTCCATTATCGTACCGAGTACGTTTTTTCGGATCTGATAAAATCCCATAGGCTTCGCCGACTTCCTTAAACTTCTTCTCTTGTTCCCGTTTGATATCGTCCGTTGCATTTGCGTGTCGATCTGAAATATAAAATTTTAAAATAACTCGCAAATTGCGTTAATTTATTCAATTTATTTACCCGGATGATGATCCAGCGCCCGTTTTCTGTACGCTTTCCGTATATCGTCGACGCTAGCATTTTTGGCGATTCCCAAGATTTTGTAATAATCCTTCCGTTTGCTTTTCTTCAACTCTTTCTTCGCGTCTCGCAAAAACTGCTTGTACTCGACGTTTTTCGAAAATTCCAGAAGTTTCTCGTAATCCCGAACGGCTTCCTCGAACATTTCCAAATCCATATGACTAAAACATAAAACAATATATTCACAAAACTAATCAATCGAAACATCAACTAAAAATAAAACTACAAACCATTTAGCCCTTCGTAAATACGCTTTTTCGTACGCCGGATCCAACGAAATCGCTTCGGTACAGTCTTTCAAAGCTTCCGTCAATTTATTTATCTATTTTAACCGAAATAAACAAATAAACAAAATAAACATTTAAAAAAAAAAAAATTACTAAACTCACTTTTGAGCACACAGTTGCTCTATTAAAATATATTTTGGCATTTGTCATAACGTTTTTCGGATCGATGAGAAGCGCTTGCGTGTACATATCGTACGCTTCTTGAAATCGACCGCTCTTAAAAGCGACATTTCCGGCTTCTTTTTTCCCTTTTAACTGCTTGGCCCTCTAAATAATCAGAAAAATAAATCAAAAAAATGTCACGGAGATAAAGAAAATAAGCAAATAGGGACCTTGTAAATTTCTTGAGCTTTTTGGTGATCGGGGGCTAATTTGAGTACTTTTTGGAAATGTTGAAACGCTTTGTCTACATTGTCTTGATAGTATAAGCACATCCCACGTACATAAATAGCATCGGCGTTGAACGAATCCTTCTGAAGCATGTCGCTTAAAAACAAACAAATATTACAAGTTCACGTTATTGGAATTGTTTTTGCAGTGGAAATTTACTTCGCTATCTCGGCAGCTTCGTCGTGCCTCCCTAGAAACGCCAGGCACTCGGCTTTCACGAGTTTGAAATTCGAACACGCGACGCTGTATGACAGAGCCCGGTCCATGCAAAAAACAACCTGCAAATAAAGCGATAAATAAAAACCATGCAGAAAAAATCAAATATCTTTTTTTTTTACTTTTCTATAATCCTTCAGATCAAATGCCTTTTTCGCGTCTTCTTCAAACTGGTGTAACTGATTTGCATTTTTAACCTTTAAACAACCAAAAATATAAAAATTTTTTACTGAAAAATAAATTAATACCCTAAAGTACGTGTACAAGCCGCAGACTAAGTACTGTAAACTAGGGTGCACAAATTTAGATGAAATCTACTCAATTCACTAAATTTGTCCAAAATTTAGATAAATTCGATGAATTTATCTAAATTTTAGTTAAAGTTCATTGAATTTATTGAATTTAGCTAAATTTTAGCCGAAATTCATTGAATATGACTAAATTTTAGCCGAAATTCATTGAATATGACTAAATTTTAGCCGAAATTCATTGAATATAACTAAATTTTAGCTGAAATTCATTGATTTTAGCCGAAATTCATTAAATATAGTTAAATTTTAGCTGAATTTCATTGATTTTAGCTGAAATTCATTAAATATAGTTAAATTTAAGCTGAATTTCATTAAATTTAGCTAAATTTAAGCTGAATTTCATTATTTTTAGCTAAATTTTAGCTAAAATTCATTAAATTTATCTAATTTTTTTTCAAAGTGTGACTTTTTCTTGTACAAGCCGTAATTTAGGTTAATTAAATTCGCACTTCAGCTTCGACCGTTGGTGAATTCGGATCTAAAATTCGAGCTTTTTCTAGAACTCTCAGCGCAGACGCAGCATCCCCGAGTGCAATATGACATTTCGCTTCTCTAACATAACCCTAAAATTAAAAAAAAAAAAAAAAAAATCAAATTAATTTTTTCACTTTTACCTCATAATTTCTCACCTTAGCGAAATTTTCGTCTAATCTCACGGCTTGTCTAGCGTCATCCAAAGCCTGTTTAAATCGATGAAGCATCATCTGACAAGCAGCACGGTTGCCATAGTAGGAAGCATTTTCCGGACACAAATCTACAAAAAAAAAACACAATAATTAACATCTCATTTTGATTTTTATCTTTTTCCGGTGGAAACGTCAAACAAATGGGTTAATTCCTACTGTTGTCTAGGTCGTAATCACCACAGGTAAATGACCTTTAGGTTTTTAAAAAACACATTTGTTTGTTTTCATTTTTTATTTTTTTTACCAATTGCTTCACTGTATAATGTTAATGCATCGTTGTAGTTTTTCAATTTGTACTGCTGGTTCCCATCCTCTTTTTTGTTTTCCGCTTGTCTAAAAAAAATTTAAAAAAACAAAAATAAATTTAATTATAATGTTTTTCAAATTCGTGGAAAACATAACCTCATCACCTGACACATTTACATGACCTATCTACACACCTGACAATTTTCAGGTTATTTTTTTTCACCTTGTAAATCAAAAAAATACATTTTTTTACATTTAATTTTTTAAGCTGAAACCTTGACACGTGATACAATAAGCCTCTTTATTTAATTTAATATTTTTGAATTATTCAAGGTTCCCCGAGCGGAACAAGGACAAATGTTACGAACCGAAAAAAACAAATAAAAACTAACACCCATTCACGTACAATGGCATAGATATATATATTCCCATTTGTTTGTACACTGTTATTAACTTTGGGAAATTCGAGCGGCCATTTTTATTTTTATTTTTAACTCGAAAAAAATACTTCCGCGGTTTTTAAATTTTTTTTCTTTTTTCAATGACTCATCGGGTCCGTGATCACATCATTACAAAACAATAAAAACGGATTAATTGTAATTTTATGTAACGATTTTTCTCGCTAAAATATAATTTTCAGATTTCAAAATTCCGCGATTCGCCACGAGGTGATTTTTGAACAACACTTTTCAATTTTACCGCAAGGAGAAATTCCAAGATTAATATTAAAGGCGCTTTACACTCCTTTGTTCCCAAGAATTCCTACGGAAATCATGAAAACCAATAATTTCCATAAATTCCAACAAAAATTAATTAGAAAAATCTTCGAAAACACGTTAAAATTATATAAAAATAACAAAAAAATTGGAAAAAATTCACATTTTCACAGAATTATGTCCAAATTTCGATGGTAATTTCATTTTCCATTAAACAAAATCAATTTTCTAACATTTTCTAATATTTTTAGGTGTTTTGGATCATCAAAACAAACATTTTACGTTATATTTGACCATTATTTGTGTTGGTAACCTGAACTTGCGTATCACAACATTCAGAATCGGAGGAAAACGAGAAAGCGTGAATTTAGAAACAAGCAGCGCCAACATATTGAATTACCACCAAAACAATGGAAATAATCTCCGTGAGAAATTGTGCGCAGCTTAACGGTACGTGTGTACTGTGTAATCCACTATTGGGAAAAAAATGTAATTAGGACTAATTTCGTTTACGTGCGATTATACGGTACTTAGCCCACTCATACCGGCGATTAAATCTCGAGGAGTTTTTGCTACTTACTCGTCTTTGGTTAAAATATCTGTTTCCAACATTGTACGCTTCGTTTTGGCCCAGCTCGGTATGTTAGCCATAATGGAATAAGAGAGAGATCAGAGTCTACTCAAATCCAATAGAGGTCCACGCTAACCACGACCTACAGTTTTTGCTTGCTGAGTCAACTTGGCGTTTTTGCCGCTAGATGGGGACATCGCGATGGCGGGATTCGAAGTTTGGACGAAATAAATTACGGAAATAAATTAATGGAAACGTGGAATTGATTTTTGTTGTTTTTAGTTGTAACTCTGTAGTTTAAACGTTAATAAATATATTTGTTGTTATATTGTTTTTGAGGTTTTTGGAATAAATTGATCGGAGAAATTGTGAATGAAATTAAATTTTATGGCGGTCAGTGTGAATGTTTTATTTTATTTAGGAATATACAACGGATTTTTTTTTTTTTTTTTATTAATTGGGCTGTCGTGTGGTGGGAATGTAATAATACTAATAAAAAACAGAACTTTTCCCGAGTCTCTCGAGATGGCATCAGAACTTAAATCTCGCGAGAACTTCCGTGATCTCGCGTCAAATAACACTCTGTATTTTTGCGTTTTTCGATCAAAACAACGAGCAGTTTTTTCTTTAAAATGATTTTAAAAGGTATTTAAACAGTATTTAAACGAGTGCGCAGAAAATTTAGGATTTTTTCGATTTCGGCGGTTAAATAAATAAATAAATAAATAAATAAATGAAAAGAAACACGTGAAAATTTTCACAAAAAAATTCAAATTTGGCGCTTTTACTTTGTCTACAGGTTGTGTACAGGTTGTTTGCAGTAGGCTTGTACGCGTGCGCACAAGACTATTATTGCTTCCACCCACTTTTTGTTGGTTGCGTTTTGTTGTGACTTCGCAGCACTTTGAACGCGGTGATGCACGCCACCAGAGTTTAGATGAATTCGGCATCGTTGCTCAACGACATTACTTTATTATTGATTTTTATTGATAAAATTGGTATTTTGGACCAAATTTTGATTATTTTGGTTAAAAAGTTAAATATTTTAGCCACTTGCCCAATTTTGCTCATTTTGTTATTAATATTATTATTTATTTCAATTTTTTTCTTCTATATTTTTTATTTTTTTGTATTAAAAAAATAATTTTACCTTTCAGCTACATAGCTAGATACGCACCTGACACGAGTAATATCAATTTTTATCTCGAACACAATAAAAAAAATACCAAAGAGTTTATCAACAGATTTTTATATTCATTTCAACAACAAAAAAAAATACATTTTTATTAAACAACAACCATAGCTGTCAGTCAGTTATGTACGGCCCACCTTGGGCGCACCAATCATTAAAACTTCCTGCATACAATCTAGTCCTAAAATAAACAAACAAATAAACAAATAAAATTAATTTCTACTCTCCATCATCCTAAATCAACGACCGACTGTGTATATCCTAATAATTTGGCCGTTTTCTGTGCATCTGCTGCTCTTTTCCCACTTCTACAACTAAACACAACTAGCTCGTCTTTATTTGGTTTCTTCACTCCATAAGTCGCCTGAAAGTGATCATCGTCCATTTGTAAAGCGTCTCGCAAATCTGCAACTGAATAAATCCCATATTGGATCGTAATTTGATGCATGAAATTGTAAAAACACTCGGATGAATTACCAGGGATGTTTATGACACTGGGGTAAGGGAATTTGCCGTCAACTGATAGTTCATCCTTATTTCGCACGTCGATCAATGTAATGTTTTTAGTCTCTAATAATTGTTTTAGCTCTTCAAATTGTATGTCTAAATAGATAAAGTGGATAGTTATTAATGATAAATTGATGGAAAAGTGTAATATAGAGTTTGAGGAGTTTACTAGTGCATTGTAAAAAGTTGTTATAACCTTATACCATTATATTTGATTGTTTTTGTTGTGCATTTTATCGTTAGAGTTATAAACACAACAACTGCTACTTTACAAACAAACCAATGCATCACCGGTTCGTTTTTAATGTAAATTTAAATGTATTTGCAGCTTAATCATTGGTTAAGCTACGAAATACATCATTAGGAGAATTGCAAATTTCGCCATTTGCATTTCAGCTTGGTTGGAGTTTTCTATTACAGTTTTATGTATTTCGGAAGTTCAGTAAAGTATTTGCTGCAAAAATTGTATTAAGAAATTAGCTTTTTTCGTTCACAATGCTTACCAAGTCCTGCCATTTTATTGAAGTTTGAAGAAAGTGGGAGTACTTATTGTTTACTTATGTAGTACGCAACGATTGACGCAAGAGGGCCGACACTACCAAATAATTAAAAACTAACTTTAACGAGTGTTTTTTAATTTTTGTCTTTTTTTAAATCCAATTTTATTATGATTAAAATTAATTTCAAAAAGAAATAGCAAGTTTTGTTTATTTGACTCGAATTTCAGCCACCAGCTGGAGTCGACAAACAGTCATGGCGGCTTAATGTGTACAAACAAAAATGAGAATCACGGCTCGCTAAAACTTAAATTTAACTCAAACTTCGCCTCGAATCACTCAAAAAAAGATCAGTAGTTATATAACGGTACACGGTGAGTATATTTTAACTCGAGCAATTACGTCATAACGACTTAAACCCGGCGGATCAAAAAAGGGCGAAAAGAATTCACTTTTCCAAAAATAGCAAAAAGAAAAAAAAAAAAAAAAAAAACATTTAAAAAAAAAGTAAAATAAAACAAACGATTCGTCACGTAACTCCCTTTAAAATCCATTTGTAACTCGTTTGAACAGAAATGAACGTAGTAAATTTGACATTTGTTGCAGGCAAAATGAGTTCGAGCTCAAAGTCTGATGACGACTTGGTCAACACCGTTCGAACGAAACTGAACAAAGAACGTATCAAGCTTTGGGAACCCCCATACTCGTTGGAAGATGGTCTCAAGGGCATTTATCCAGAGGTCGGAAATCCAAGTGACATGTTTAACGTAACTTTTAGATAAACCTAACTGGTGCTGAGTTAGTGAAATATTGAAAAATTAAAAAAATTGAAAAATTAAAAAATTAAAAAAAAATTGAATTAAAAATGTTTTAATGCGAAATTTTATTAATTTTTATGTATTTTTTTTTTTAGGGTATGGTGGAACGATATTCGGCTGAGTTGAAAGTGGATTCGGAGAAAATGGCTTCGATTTTAGAGCAGTTGCGAAAGCATTCCGTGGGTAAATTGCAAGCGAGGAAGAGATTTAAGGACTCGGGACTCACAACTTTGATAGTTAAAATTGCTGGAAAGATTAATTTGGAGGTGATTTGTGTTTTTGATTGTATTTTTTTTTTTTTTGTTTATTTTTTTTTTTTTTTTTGTAGAAAGTGGAATTTCCGATTGAAATTAGTCTGCAATCTTTTGGATCCGCTTTGCGAGAAAGAGTGGCAACTGAATCAAAATTTCCAGTCAATCGTCTCAAACTTATCGGTTGTGGTCATGTTATTGTCGACGACGCCCCTTTGTTTAACCAGCATATTCGGGTATGTATGAATTTGGGTTTAGGATTTTTTTTAGGTGAAAATTGAATTTTTCAAGATGAAAATTGAATTTTTTAAGGTAAAAATTGAATTTTTTAAGGTGAAAATTGAATTTTTCAAGGTGAAATTGAATTTTTCAAGCTAAAAATCGAAGTTTTTATGCTAAAATTGAATTTTTTAAGCTAAAATTGAATTTTTTTAAAACTAAAATTGAATTATTTGAGCTACAATTGAACTTTCAAGCAAAAAGTTAAATATTTTTAAGGTGAAGACTAAATTTTTCTAGCCAAATGGAAATTTTCAAGCTTAAATTGGATTTTTAAGCTAAAATTGAATTTAGCTAAAAATTGAATTTTTGTTGATTTTTACGCTAAAAATTGAATGTTTGATCATTTTTCAAGCTAAAAATTGATTTTTTGATGATTTTTTAAGCTAAAAATTGATTTTTTGGTCATTTTTCAAGCTAAAAATTAATTTTTTGATGATTACTCAATAAATTGAAATTAAAAATCAATATTAACATTTCCTATCTGTTACAGCCCGACTCGCAAATCATGGCGATAATTCTAACCGAGGCCGAAGCCGCTGAAAAAGCAAAGGAAGACGAACGGCGCCGTTTACAAGAAGCTCGTAAAGATGCCGAAATTCTCTCGTCTCAATCTTATGGTTAGAATCGTCACACAAATCACCCGTTTCAGAAAAAATGAAAAACAAATACTTAGGCTTTTTGTGTGTGGTTTTTCTTCTTCACTTTTCCCGTTTTGTTTGTTTCCGTTCTGTACAAGTTTTGACGTTTTTAGCTGCAGATTTATTGTAGCCGATAGTTTATTTATTATTAGATTTGAATTGCGTGCCTCAGGGATTTAAATTTACATATTTCAAAGAGCTTTTTTGACAGATTTATAAATTATTAAGCCAAAATGCCTTTGTACGTGTACATTAGACAATAAAGTGTACTGGCTCTACAAAATAACGTAATGTTTCAGGTGACGAAGAAGACAACTCGTACGTTCAAATTGCGGACCAATCGGGCCAACCAATTAGTCTTCCAAAATCAGAGAAAAAGGTTTAGAAAATGGCCGCTTAATCGGTTCGCGTAATGCAATTGTGTTCGTTAACATTTTAGGCTTTGACATTAGCGATGACTTTACATGAACGTGGGAAAGCGGCTTTAAGAAGAAAAGAGTACGAGTATTCCTTGTTATTACTTCTCGAAGCTGACGAAGAGTTCAGGTAGAAATATATTTAAGAAGTTGAAAATTTGGAATAATTTTTGAAAAAAAATTTTGTTTGGATTAGTAAATGCCGATCCAGTATTTTGAATTCGGTCGATAATTATGCGCTTTTGTGCCTGGATATCAGTTGGTGTTACTTGTGTTTGGGGAGTGTGGAGCATTTACCCGACGCAGGTCGAGTTTTTAAAGATTTTTTTTAAGACATTTTTCACGATTTTTTTAACGGTTTTTATTTGAATTTTGTTCGTTAATTTAGATTATCGGTTAAGACATTGCGAGGAATCACTGAATCGCAGTTACGGCGTCAATCTTGAAAGACTCGAAGCTTTGAAGGTTTAAAAGAGAATTTCTGTTTATTTATTTATTTATTTATTTATTTATTTAATTTGTTATTGTAGGGGAATTCTTGTAACGAGCAAGCGTTACTGATGAGGCTACATTTGTTACAAGGGATCGTGGCTTATTATCACGGCCATTACAGTCAAGCAGCCGGGTTCTTTCGTAGAGTCGAAACTGAACTGGACGATTTGAAAGTCGACGACTTTAAATTGTCGCGTGGTAAGTCGGGAAAAGATGCATCAAATACCAAAGTTTTAATGTTAATTTTTTTATCCTTTGAATTTCAGTTATGGCGATGGGATTTCAAGCCACGGAAGCACGATTAGCATTACGTCATGCGCGCGGCGATGTGGAAAGAGCAGTTACATTAATTATTCAAAAAAGAGAAGTAAAAATAAACTTTTATTTGTTTATTTTTATACGTATTGGTTGATTTGTTTATTTTTTTTTTTTAAATAGGAAAGAGCTGAAAGGAGGAAAAAAGAAGCGGAGCAAACTAAAAATAAAATGTTGGCAAAAATGCTCGGGAAGACGGTGACTAATGAAACGTGAGCGTACCAAGTATCGGAATTGATTACTTATTAATTATTATTATTTTTTTTTAATAGATTGGATGTGGATGTGTATAATTCGCTACTGGGAATGGGTTATTCAGCTATTGCCGCTAGAGAAAGTTTGAAGCAAGCGAATAACAACATGAATTTGGCAATAGAGGTGAAAAAGTGAAAAGATTCAAATTCAAATTCATTTATTTTTATTTTTTTTAAAACAACAAAGCTTTTGCATGATAATCCTAATATGATATCACTGCGCGATCGTGCCGGGCCTTCGTCTTACTACAATTCAGACGCAACCGTAGCCCAAGTAAGATTTAAAAATCAAATTTTTATAATTTAAAAGTTGAATTTTCTCTCGTTAGATCGCGTCACTCGGATACGACAGCACACTCTCGCGACAAGCTCTGCAATTATGCAACGGAAGTGTCGAATGCGCCGTTGCAATGCTCGCACAAACAAGTATTTTTTGAATGAAATTTTTTTAGAATTTAATTTTTTTCTAATTAATAAATTAATTATTGTAAATTAGGATCGCAACCGGATCAGCGATCGAGCGAAGATTTGGCCCGCGAACAAGAAGCGTATCAACGCATTAGAAAAGACGTACCGGACGACGAGGAAGCGCATTTGGATCTGACGTTGGAAGACGAGACGAATTTCTTGGAGGAGTACAAAGTGCTTTTGGCTCACGCCCAAGCCACTTAGTTCCACTTACATTACACAAAAAAAACTTCTATTTTGTGTAATTAAACAAGTGCCATTAGAATCTAGTTTAGTTTATTTCTTTTTATAATATTATGCAAAACGGTTTATTAAAAAGTGAGTTTTTTATTCGATTTGGTCTTTAATGGATCGGTTTACACCACCCGGGTGAAAAAGTCCCGTTCCAGTATTTTGGGTTGCCTTTAGGATCGCTCGGCAGATGGATCGAGGGAACCATTTTCTTTTGATACTCCAATAATATCTTTAGCATAAAAGATGCTTTTTCAGGTTCTAACGACGCTAAATCGTGTTTTTCTAACGGATCATCTGTAAATATAAAGTTAGATCGATGTTAAATCGAATTTGAAACGATTTTTTTTAATTAAATTTTTTTTTTTTACTTTTCAGATTGTATAGCTGGGGTAGTTGTACGGGCGGTTTAGTGTTTGACCATTCTTTTGTAACTTGCTCGACACGATGGCCCGCATCCGTGACTTCCGGGGCTGGATACCAACCGCTCAGTTCTCCCGCATCACCCACGATTAATTTATAATCGTCTATTCTAAAAGAAAGAAAAGGGAAAACAGGTGATTTTTAAATTAAAAATTAAATTATAGTTGTAAGTTAGTTATAAGTTACCGAATCGCGGCGCTGTATTTTGTCGTGTTGTCAATGTTGTAAACAAATTCGCGTCTACTCGACGGCTGGTCTTCATTCAGCATCGGCCATTGATTCACCCCGTCAATATCGTCGTCTGAAACAAAATGTTACATAAAAAAATGGCGGCTGAATGATGAATTATTTAATTGCCTGGTTTTCCACCGGCGAGTGAAATAAATGTCGCGAACCAATCAACGGCGTGGATTAGTCTAGAAATAGGGGGAAAATATTAGCTTTTATTGTTATTTTTTTTGTGTTTAATTGTAATAATATTTACTTATTACTGACATAACCCTTTTTTTTAAGCATTGGACTGTGGACGAATGCTGGGCCCCTCGTACCGCCCTCCCAAATGGTCTGTTTGTTGCCTCGGAGTGGCCAGTTATTACC
>JAQFXT010001093.1:0-21045 GCA_034683725.1 Strigamia crassipes | reverse complement strand
TGGTCGAAAACGTTTTGGGTTAACAACCTTTATTATTGCGTATCTTTAATATGTCTAAAAATTCGATGATTAACAAAGTCGTGTGTAGTTAAGCGGCTATGATCTTTGAACATGAAAAGAATATTCTTCGCGGTATCCTTGACCAAAACGACTGAATTCAATATCTAAATTGTGGAGAAAATCTAGATTCCGTCACTAGAGCGCGAGTGTTTTACCAGAGCATTCGCGATAATTATAAACGGGAAAATTTCTTCTTGTAAAGTCGTGGATGCAAATTGTTTAAATACACCAATTGCTTATTGCCGACAAACTCAACAAATCGCTAGCATTTATACAACCACATTTCTCCATCGAAAACCCCATTAAACTAAATACGCAGTACTTATTTCTAGTCCAAAATAATTGCATCGCGTCGTTTATGTTCCGCTCCAATTTCCCATTTTTTATTTTTTACTTTTTCATATCTTCTGCTTCAATCTTCGCAACAGCCCTCTCTTTTCTTGCCTTATTTCATTTCCTAAACATGCAATCTTTAAAGGTGATAATGCAATTCTTTCGTTAAACAGTTGAGTCGACTTTTATTTTATTTTTTTTTTATTTTTTAAAAATCTGAAGCATGACAATAAAAAAATTATTATATCTGAAAAGAAAAAAGAAAAAGCAATATTTCCCTTCTCCCTTATCCAATCCAATCCATTCCCATCCCCCTCCCCCACCTTTCTTTTCAGAAGAAAAAAAAATAATGTTGGCATTGGCACAACACCATCCTCTCAATTTCATTCCAAGATTTCCACCGAATGACATTTGTACTAACGGAAGCCTTTTGGGGAATAAAAAAAAATCACTATTAATTAAATTTGCTCAGAATTTGCTAACATTTCCAAATAATTTTCCTAATTAATTAGTTAATTGAAGCAGTTAAGTGTCTTAACTCTGAATTAATCACAGTCGAAAGATAAAACTTAATTATTGCGGGAAACGTGCAAAAATGTTTTTTTTTTTTTTTTTTTTTTTTTTAAAAAAAAATTATTTCCCTCATTTTGTGCACACCTATCAGCCTGCCTGAATTTAATTTCCTACGTCTGATTTTCATCTTGTCTCACAAACAAGGTGTACATCAGCTCAATGTTTGCAGATAGCTCCATTGCCTTATGTGCCATCAACAGAAAGTGACAGTGACACAAGAATTGCATCCTTCCGACTCGGTACTTCTCAGGGAAGCGGAACTTTAAACATTTATAGGTCTTAACCTTTTATTCCACATTTATGACTCCTGTATTTCTCGAATTACAAGTGCACGATTCGAGTGTTTTCAGAATCCCTTATTTGACTTATATACATCGATACTTTTAAAGCGCTCGGCTGCATTCGAAAAGCCTGTTTAAGTAAGAATTGCAGTTAAACACGTTTTGTTGTTTAAGCGTTGCGTGCACTGTGCATGCAGGAGGACCAGCTCGATCGTCGGTTTTCTGAGGCCCCACACTCAGAGAGCCCTCAATTTGGACCCCCAAAAATGTTTTTATTTATTTTTCTCTAAAACTAATTGAAATTTCTTTCTGGAAATTCCTGTATTTTGTTTAAACGTCATAACAAACAATACAAAAAATAATAATTACATGGCTTGACTCCGCAAATTCGAGGGCGGCTACAAATCGAGGTTTTTACGAATTATGTACCATTTTCATTAAAAAACGTGATTTTAAGTGAAAATAATTACATTTTCATTAAAAATGTGATATTTAACCGAAATAATGTCACATAAGTGACATTTTTCACAGAAAATTTGATTTTTCGTAAAAATGTAATATTTGACCGAATACGCCGCAGCTGAAAGTGAAGAAATATGGAACTCTCTTTTTGAAAAAAAAATATATATTATTGTGAATTTTATTTTTATCCCGTACAGAGCTTTTACCTTTACTTTATCTTCAAATCAATTACCTATTCACTTGACCTTTAAATTTCAATAGAAAACAATCAGTTGACGTACGGTTTTTGAAAACAACTTGAGGGATAAATGCTGCAAGTAACTCAACACTCAAAACCTGTTTCTGTAGTTCTTCTACCTTAATTATTCACCTACAGCTACAATTTCACGCATGAAGTTATGAACTTTCAAATAATTAGACAATATTTCCATTCAATCACTAAAAATAAAATTGATTTAAAAATATTTTTAAAAAAAAAACCTAATTGCGCGAGATTTGTCACGAGATCACTCGAGACCTGGCGAGATTTGCCGCGAGATGAAAAACTGATTAACAAAAGTGGATTCCCCATAAACTTCAAACAAACATCGAATTTCAAATTGAACTCTTATGATTGGAAAACATATTATCACATGATCTCCGTTTGATGTATTGATTTTCCCCACAGTAAAAAAAAAAAAAAAAAAAATCAATAAAATAAATGTATGCATTTGTTAAACTTTAATTTCTAAATAACTTCCATTTTAATTTATTCTCAGACCTGACAATTTAAATTACTTCGCAGTAATTGATTATTGATTATTCCAACACATACCAACACCTTTGCAACTTGCGTCTTTGCACAAAATCAATAACCAATCCACATAGAACAAAATAAACAAAAATCATTTAATCCAATCCCAAAAAAAAAAAAAAAAAAAAAAAATTATTTAAAAAAATAATTAATTTAAAAAAAAAAAAAAAAAAAAAAATTTTGAATTATTGCCAACAAATATTTGCCACGCTAAATAAATTCCATTCAGTATTTCCGACAATCTAATTATGGAACGCACAGATCGATACCATTTCCAATTTTTATTTTATTTTCTACTCAAACTTATTAAAACTTTACATCGAATATGTAAGAATAATAAGTTTTTAAAACCACCGCCCCCCCCAAAAAAAAAAAAAAAAAAAAAATTCTTCGTCTAATTTCACTATTTCCATGCTCATAAATAATTCTTTTATCAACGGTCTAGCCCAAAGGAAAAGTGAGAAAAATAGCTGAATTGAAGCAATTGAAAGGGATCGTTTGCAAGGGGATGTTGTTATGAAAGGAAAGTATACGCGGTAAAGAGAAGGGGCGACGACAGAAGGGATGGATGGTGGAGGGGGAAAGAGAAAACATGGGCTCAAGCTGCTCACAAATGATATGGGAGCTCAAGGACTTCTGCAAACTACTTTTACCCCCAGGTTCAGTAATCAGCACATTTACAAATACAAAATTTCGAGGTACAAATCCCCTTTATTAGCGAGTTCTGACATAAAAAAAAAACAAGTTGATTTCACTTTTTTCTTTTTTCTCCGACCAAAAGCCACCGATATTAAAAATGAAAAACCGACGAGTACATCTCGACTGTTTTCTCTCATTTTCCGCTTTCCGCAATCTATTCAAGTTTGTTCTTTAAAAAGATCGTGTTATTTCAAGTAAAAATCAATTTTTAAGATTGCATGCACTCATTTTCCAAGAAAAAAAAATTTTTAAAAAAATAAAAAAAATAAAAATCCAATTTTACTTTTCTAGAAATCGCACATGTTTACACGAACTCATTACTTATCTCTAAAATAATTAATTTAATTTACCTCATAGTATTAAACATAGAAATCTCTCAATAAATGGTGCCCAAACGACTAAATTAAATAGTAAACGATATGTGTATAATTGACAGAACTTGTCTGGAACTTTAGTATTTATTGGATAGTAGTGTTTACAAACAGTTCACCTATCCTTATTACAACACAAGTTAAATAGAATTAGATCTGGTCTCAATATATACTTGTGTGCTGAACCCTACTGGGAACTCGAGTTGTTGCTCGCCTTGTCTTATCTGTATTAATCACGACGCAAAACGTATCAAACAAGCAACTAAAGTCAGTAAAGCCACTTCGAGTGACGCATCCATTATTCCTATGACAAGAACATCTGCCGTCTACCCACCGCTCGATTGTATTTTTAACAAGATTTAAAAAATCCACTTTGGTTTAAATACAGAAAATTGAAACTGGCAATTATCGATAATAACTACGTCGTCATTACAGGAATTTTAGATCCTAAATCGCAATTATTAATTTATTTTATGATAAAAACGAAACAGCCCAAACTGCAAAAATTGTAATACATATAAAAACATACATTCATAAAGTTGTTTAAATGTCGTGCACGTGACCACTGCGACTTGAAAACAGACTAAATCATCCGCCATTTTTGCAAGTCAGATCGAGACGAGCAATTTGTTGTTTAAAATGTTTTAGTCTTTGGTTCGTGAACACGCCTACTAAATATTGCAAATACAAAATCAAATAAACCCCGTTTTTACAGCCATTTCCCAACAGGTAAAACGAAAAAAAAAAAAAAAAAGGTCGAGATTTTCTGCTCCCAGAAGACATTTCACCGTGCTCAACCCCTATACAAATACATAACCCATGAGAGCAAGAGGTAAGCCAGTTAAGCGGTTGGCAACCAACGACCTTTTTTAATAGGTAATGAAACGAAATGAATCACGACCGAACAATAACGATAACATAGGAAAATGCAATCAATACATTTTATTTGACGTCATTCAGGAAATTACGCAACAAAATGCATTCAACGCATCATTACTTTTACTGTTGACAATTAAAAACCAATAAATAAATAAATAAATAAATAAATAAATAAAATATACCGAGTGTGCAGTTGGCATTGAAAAAGTTGGCTTAGCAACTACTAAACGTATTTACTCGTTAGTAATTACAACTAAGAACACAAAGAAAAGTTTGCACAATAGATTCAAATTGGATGCCCCTTGCGTCACTCGAAACCGATCGTAGAAATCCTATTTTTTTTTAGATTTAATTTAACGCACTCGGTTGTTTTTAACTGCCCAGAAATGTAGTTGTAAATGACGAAACTCAAAACTCTACATCTGGTTCAATAACGCTATATGATATCATAATTCAATGCAGCTGTCTCTAACAGACGTAATAACGGTTTTGTTGCCCATTTTTATGAATTTTCTGCGCACACTTATTGCTCCACTTATTCTTACTCTAGCTTAACATCCAGCAGAATTCAATTTCCTGAAAAGAAACGTAGTGTTGCGTTTGTTTGATCAACACGACGCATAAATAACAATAAACGCATTCAATAAAGCATAGCGCGGTCGTGTTATGAGATTTTACGAGAGAATCTCACGCAAAATCCCCCGTTGACCCTTTTGGCCCGACAAAAATAGCACAATTTGTGGAAAATCGTTTAAAAGGTGATATTTGGGCGCAAGAACCTCGTTTTGACGATTTCCTAATTCCAATCGTTATTCAACAGCGTTAAGCCTAATAAGACACCGGATCGGCTCCCATATTTTTATAAAATAAGATTACAACTCGAGCCTTCGTTACGATTACACCCTGTTATAAGAGTACAAGGATATAGCTCAACTTTTTATGACGTGCAAGTTACCTTCCGCAAACTCTCTAAAAATAAATAAACAACAATAAACTCATTAACAAAAGTAATTTCCAGATTTTGTTGCTTTATTTCCTTTTTGCGCAACAAGCTTGACAATCGCCACGTTAAATGTTTCGCAGTTTCAATTTGGCATCATGATACCGGTTACAATCAGCAGATTCAAACTTCGGCATCCCACGGAACCCTACAGAACTCTATGTTCAAAATATGTTACTTTCGTTTTATGTTAATTTTGTAACTGCTACTAAGTATTCGCACATCCTAGATACATAATTTATTTCTTATCTTATTTTTTACCTTATCAAAATTCAATTAAAATTAAAATTTTGTGGTTCGTTTTTTAAACAACTCAATTTTTTTCGCGGAACCCCGTTTGAAGACCAACAGACAGCCACAATCAAAATTTCTACTTTAAACCCCCCCCCCCCCCTTTAACTAATCCTTCAATTAAACTTAAAAATTCTCTCCCCATTCATTAATAAAACAAAATTACCTCTTATTTTACGCATCGATAAGCCCAATTTCTTTGTCTACCAAAACAGGAAGCAAACACTTAAAAAAAAAAACCCAAAAAAAAAAAAAAAATCCAACAACAACAAGCCATTACCAGCATACAGAAAAAAAAAATAAACAAAACTAATGACTACAATATTTTTCATCATCATCATCATCATCTTACACATTTTAACCCCATCTCATACATGTTTAAAGCAAACATAAAATCATTAGAAACACGAGTTGGATCACGAGTTGAAAGCAAATATGCGAGGGTTTTAATTAAATTTTGCTCCTCTGGTTTTGTGCGACTCTATTCAGCCCTCCTTAATGCATTTTGTTGTTTGTTGTTGTTTAATCTTAAACCATCTTCCGTTTCAAAACGATCCTTTCTTCCATTTGCTTTGTCGATTAAAAATCAATATTTGCCCTTCCCTCCACCCACTATTCTTCTTTTCCTATTTAGTTTCACGTTGTTACCTGAACTACTCCCACACTAAGCTAATTATCATTTCAGATTAAATTGTTTTTAGCAGTTTCTTTACTCCATCCCCTTATTCCACCTATCCCAAATCCAATTTCAACCTCACGGCCAACATACAAACGCTATTATGTAATCGCTTTGGTAACCCAACAACACAACTCGCTAGAACAATTTAAAACAAAACCAAATTATCTTTTTTTTTATTTTTTTTTTAATATTTCGTCCCTGAATTTAACACATTTAGCCGTAATTTAGCGACACTTGACACAAAATTTCAGTGGAAACAATTTTTCAATTTTTTTGTTCGCATTTTAATAGGATTTGTGGGTGGGGAATGGATGTAATAAAACTACATTTTTGCCCTGGTTGGTGATGGTGAAAGCATTAAAAAATATAATTTACAGTTACAGCCACTAATGGCAAATAATTTATCCAGAATTAGGTTTAAGCATGAAAAATGATTTCGGAATGTTGCCTGTAATGACCCCATGAACTGAATTTACAGATCGTCTCTAACACAATTTTTGGGCTTCTGCCAGTGTCAGCCTTTAATGTTGTTGACTTCAACACAAAAAAAAAATGCACAAAATCAACAAAAATTCTATTCTAACCCAAATCTAAAATGCAAATCTTGCAAATAAATTTTTTAAAACATTTAAACATCACATTAACCCTCGCAGTACCAACCTAAAAAAAAAAAAATAAAAAATAAAAAAATCTTTTTCACCCAACCCGAGTAATTTTTGACCCAGAGCCAAAAAAATTTCCCAAAAATCTATGAAAATGATTCCACTCTTTGACTATTCCATTATTATGTGGAAATTTGACCAATTTGTTATTTGTTGAAAAAGTACGATAAATATTATTGAGATCGAAGTCAAAAGTAGTGCGTAAACAAAAGAATTTCATAAATTTTTTAATTTTTTTTTAAATTTATTATTATTTTTATTGTTTGTTTTGATGTTTAAACAAAATACACGAATTTTCAGAAAGAAATTCCAATTAGTTTTAGAGAAAAAAAGTAAAAAACACTTTTATGCGTCTAAATTGACCCTAAGTTCGGACTGAGAGGAGATTAATAACATCACTCCAGTAATTTCACGTGAACTGATTTCATTTCTTAAAAAGAACCATTAACCCTGACCATCCCAGCTACAAAAGTCGACATAGCTTAATGATAACATTTCAGATGCACCTGCAGTAATCCCAGTCATATAAATTCACAATTCTTGGTACTATAAAAACCAAACCTAAACTCGTACATGAATCAAGTAATTAGAGGTATCCAATAACTCAAGCTTAAAGTCTTACGTAATTCCAATCTTTAAAGTGCACCTTTTATCCCATTATTATTATAGCATTGTTAACTGATTGCCCAATACAAATAAACTACTGTTTTCGTGTTGTCAGAGTAAACTTTGCGACTGAGCCAACTTTCCACCATTCACTTTCTTCTCAGCGAAAAGAGATTCAAACGTCATTAAGAAATAAAGTGTATTCTACTCAGCGTGTGGTTTTCCCCAGTTCACGTGCAACTTAAAAATACAAAAACAATTTATTTATTAATGTTTGAAGCACATGCGTGTTTGCAATATTGTTGTTTTTTTTTTTTTTTAAACTGCTGGTTGGTTGTGATCAATATGATTTATCATAAAGATAAACTGTTATTGTCCATTCCACACATGTTGATAATCCCCAAGGTCGTTCTGATGCAACCTAAATTCAGGAAATTTGTGTCTGCAGTCGAATATCTTATAGTTTCAGCAATTGTGTATTGGACACCAATTTTTATTTTTATTTTTGTTGTTTCCATTTTAATTTCTGTATGGACTGCTGCCACTACGAAAAAATAGAACGGTATCCTAACATTACTCGTTCTATCTCTAGTGGCGGGTTTACGCGGGTGTATACCCAGTATATCTTCGGCTTCAGTGCTGTAGTGAAGAATCCTCAAGTAAGTCGTCACGCAAGCATTTTCCCATGTCAATAAACACTTCCATTAAAAACAACACTGGACGACTGATTATCAATAAATACAAATCAAACACGTGATTACATAAAACCCCCACCCTAATGTATAATCTGAGTGCATTTCCATACCTCAAACCTCTGCACTACAAACAAAAGAAAGTTCAAAATTAAAAATTCCATAGTAATGTTAACATTTGTTGCAGCTGTTATAAAACCCAAAGGTAAAAGAGATGCAAATGTAACTGCAGCTCATTTAAAAATCAAATAACATTGAACAAACCCCCCCACCACACAAAAGTGTGAAATATTCTTCACTAATCTTTAACTTGTTGTTTCAATAAGAAAAAAAAAAAAAAAAAAAAAAAAAAAAATATTTTTTCTTTCTTCTCTGACCCCGAGTCTCGTTCCATGTGTATGGGCGTGAAACCAGGGGTGTGCGGCCTAACAATGCTGCGAAGCGATAAAAAAAGTAATGACAGAAAATTGTGAAAAATGTAATGGTGTATTTCCAACACCAGTAATCTTTGAGCACGCAACTTGTTTCGATTTTTCTCTTTTTCTGACTTTTGATTTTATTGCTTGTCCCTGATGGCCATGTGAACACCGCGTTAAATGTCAAATATTCAATGATTTGCACTTATCGCATCACATACACAGTCGAATTAACTTTTCTTCCCTCGAGAAATTTTTTTTATTTAACTAAAAATAATAATAATAATAATAATAATAATAATAATTGCCAAATTAATTGGTTTTTACAAGCCGAAATTAAAAATTAAAATGTTAATTCTCGTAAATTATTGATTCATCAATTTGAATAGAAAAAATGCTAAATTGCTTTCGCAAAATGCACTTTTCATTACGATAATTCGCTAGCTGCTTGGATTACTGCGGGTTCCTATGGGAGCTATTAAACATCTCGCGAAGCAACTTCGCAAAAGAAATAATATTATTTGTTTAAAATATTTAACAATACTTGCTTTGTAAGGCATAACAAAGTAATAAATACCCCGTCAAACACATGCCCCACCATATTTAATTAGCTCAAACGACCTTGCGTGATCTCTGTACTTAAAACAATTATGTGAAAGCAAATATAGTCGAACCTCGTTATAACAAAATTCGTTATTTTGAAAAACCAAACTAAAATTCATCAAAATTCATAATTCATAATTTTTTTTTAGTCTTGTTCCCAGGCGTTTATATGGACCAAGGAGATTATTTGAACCAGCATTTAACTGGATTTATTAGAAATGAACAATTTTTATGGGATTTTAAACCCAAAACTGGAATTTTATGCACAACACTGTAACTTTTTAGGCCCAAATTTGAAATGCACAAAATTGCACTGTTTAAGTCCAAAAATAAAATTCCATGCACAAAATTGCACTCTTTGAGCACTAAAATAGAATTTTATGCATAAAACTGTACTTTTTAGACCCAAAATTGAAATTTTATACATAAAATTGCACTCTTTTGGCCCAAAAATGGAATTTTATGCACAAAACTACTTTTTAGACCCAAAATTGAAATTTTATACATGAAATTGCACTCTTTGGGCCCAAAAATAAAATTTTATGCACAAAATTGCATTTTTTAGGCTCAAAACAAAACTTTGAAACACAAATCCATACATTTTAGACCCAAAATTGCAAATTCATGCATAAAACTGCACTTTTTAGACTCAAAAAATAAAATTCTATGCACAGAACTACTGTTTATACACTTTAAGACATCAAAATTCGACATCTTTAAACGCTTAATTTGACCCGGAATTTATTCTATAAACTGCCAGTAATCCCGGGCGCTTAATACGGGCCCAGGCCACAATTCAAAATATAAATTTTTAACAGAAAACTCTAAAAAAAAAAATTAAAAAAAATAAATTAAAAAAAAAAAAACTCACCAGATTCATTCTGGAACCTCAATAATAGTGCTTCCTGATTGGCATTAATTAATAAACTTCTCGTACTAACTCCAGCGCATTCTGTATGCAGGTTAACGACAATGTCCGCCAACTTGCTACCACCTCTTTCATCTAAAAATAACAAGCAAAAATAACAAGGTCAGTCGCGGTTAATTTTCAATTAAACATTTTTCAATAAACAAAACAATTCGGCAAGATTAATGAAAAGATTTTACGATCATGTCAAATGGGTTTCAATTTCGTTTCAAGGGGGCTTAATGTGATTTCAGATGAAGTAATGGATCAATATTTGCCGTCGACGAGGCTAACTTGGTTTTATACTTAATGACCTCTTTCTCTTTCTCCATCCGATGCTGTATTTAAAAATCGTTAAAAATATTCAAATTCGGGAGGTTAACTGACCTTTGACGAAATCACATTTCACATTAGGATCAAATTATTTGATGGCCCAAATCGCCAACTAAAAAACTGATAATAACACTCCTAACGATTTATTAATTTGACGCTACTTTTATTCTATTCTAATAAATAGGGATAGGACGAATCCTAATCCTAACAGGTTCTCGAGTCTTTCGAATCTTTCATATAAGAATAATAAGATACAAGGGTAATACTGTAGTTTATAATTTTACGACTGATCGATGTTGATTAATGTTAACAAATTATTTTCTTTCATATTCAAATCATTTTGTAGCAAAATAATTACAAATTCAAGAAAATTTTGAGAGCATGGCAGTCAAATTATTAGAAAGTTTGGAAGATTCCGCTTAATGGCATACTGAAAACAGTGTAACACTCAGACTTAAGATTCGAGTTTTCAAATCCCTATAATAAACTAACCGGTCATAATTAAAAATTTTAACCTTATTTCAAAAATTAGTTACTTTAGGTTATCGGTTGCCAGTGACATCCTGAAAAAAATTAAAACAATAAATTTTTTTTTTTTTAATTTATTTTAATTTGTTTAAAATATCGATTAACCGTGTCATTATTCCCGTCCAGAAAATCAAGACAGAAAATAAACATTGGCTCTTCACATTGCCTCATTTCATCCCATTCTTACGCCATGTAATTTTAGACAGATGTTAAATGTAAAAATAGCAGGAAAAATTCCATTAAAAATTCCATTAAAAATTAAATCGCTCGACAATAATGACAATTTTTCATAATTTCCTCGTAATCACTTCCAACGTTTAATTTTAATTTATAAAAATATATATTTTTAAATTTTAAATTTCCGTAACTTGCAAAGCTACTTGATCCCTATTGTGTTCATTGATCTTACGATAAAATATATCCCTCGGGTCATGTGCAGCTGTGAAACTCTATTGTAACAAGCTTTTATCTTTATATTCCCTTACACCTTATTTCTCTCATCCAATTACAATCGAACGTAACGTCGACTTTTAACGGAATTAAATTCAATTTCCCAATCGATATTTGTTTTTCAACACTCCTTCACCCGCTTTATTAATTAATGTGATATAAAAAATTAATTGTCATAAATAAGGAGTGATGTCCGAGAAGGAAATGGAAGGCGATGCGGTGTAAACGCGGCTGCTGAGCGCGATTTGTGTGTCAAGTGCAGCGGGATAAGGAAAAACGAAAGGGTACGAATATACCGCATGTCCGACAACACACAGGGAGACGCACATAAACAAAGAAAATTATTCGTCTTTGACAGGGGTTTAAACTTGGGAAAGCTTACCATTGAAAATCCGTAAATTGAGCACATGACCTTCATTGTCCGTTCTTAATACGACTGGGAAATCAAATTTCCTCACACATTCGCCAGTATCGTGCAACGATGACACATACACACCGTGAAAGGCGAGCGCCATTTTGAAGCTGGAAGCGAGGCTCTTTATTTCGAGATTGCGGTACCGATGCAGTTTGAACATACGTGGCGCTGGCTGTTTGTTTATTTGAATTTTTTGTTATGTTAATGACAGATGGCGCTGCAATATCATTCAACTTAACATTTTTTTAATAAAATAAACCTATAAAATGGCTCTGAAAAAATTTATTTTTTTAGAATTAAATTTTATTTCTTCTTTAAAACTCGTGGTAGTACTCCGTCCCATTCCAGTATACTTATGAATGGCACTTCCGATAAAATGACTTACACGTACGTTCACAAGTGTACTAAAAAATGGAAACTGCATTGAAAATACTTTTTTAGAAAATGGAAAGGAGATAATAAATCGATTTGCTTATTTCAAAAATTCGTTTTATTAAAAGTCAATCACAAAATCATTTTATTTTCACGGGCAATAACGATTGGTGCAATTTGTTTACGGCAGTGTGAATCATTTGATGTAAGGACTCGTCATCGTCGCAAAAAACGTCCTACAACAAGAAAAAAAAAATATTAAAATTACTTTCCACACCAATTGCATCACCACATTTCTTACCAACGACTCCAGATCAATAATCGCTTTTTTGCCATCAACAACCACACTCATCTCATCGCCTCTAATTACTTTACTCACTGCTTCATCGCCAAACATTTCCATCAACATCTCGATTAAACATTCCTTAAAGTGCATCTTGTCAACTTTAATCGCCAAAGTGATATCTAATAACATACAATTAATTAAATCTATTAACAACGATTTAGGCCAAACTCACTCTGTACAGATTTGGATGTAATAGACGATTCGGCGCGCAAAATAGTCGATAAAACAGTATCAGCGTACATATCATTCACTGGACTTGCATTCCACTCTAAGACGACCATTTTAGATTCGTGAATTATCGTGATCGCTTTGAACACGCGCAAAGCTCGTTTTTCCTGAACTTCAATCTGTTCGATGTCCGTCGTCAATTGCGCGAGAAGATAATGCAATAACTGCAAGGAACCATTGTAGGAAATGCTCTGTCGTTGCGTGACCGTACTCATGACCATATCCGTGTATTCTATCACATAAAATTAATTAATAAATAAAATATATTTTTCTAAATATTCAAATATTACTCGGTAAATCTCCAGGCGCAAGCAGATGGTAATTAAAATTACGTTTAACTAATATTCCGGATAATTTGTGGCCCGGTTTGGGTTTCTCCATCGCCAACGAACCCATAACCTTCGCTAACTTCTCTCCTCTGAAGTATAACTCAACCCCTTGAGTATTTCTCGGGTTGTGAACTTCGATTTGGATGTCCGGATCGTCTTCGTATTCCCGAATGATCGCGGCTTTCAACCTGCCCATCTCGTTTTGCTCCCCGTGAACTAAAATCACGTGCGGTGGCTTCAAAGCTCGAATGAATTCGCTCGTTTGTTGGTAATCGGTGTGAGCGGAAAACGATATATAATCAACCGACATTTTTAAAGGCAATTTCTGACCGCCCATCGATGAAACTTCCTCCGGTTCCGATAAAATATGCTACAAAAAATACAAAATATTGATATTTACGTTTAAAAAACTTTGAATTCGTTTATTACCTTCGCTAATGTTCCTTCCACGCAATAACCGGCAATGATGACGCCATTTTTAGCATCTGTGCACCAATTTTCGAATAATTCGCGCGATAAACCGGACTGCATCATTCCAGGAGTCGCCATAACCACGCAGGGTCCAACATCTTCGAATTGATCAATTCCCTACAATGTTATTTGCGTTAATTAATCACAAAATTGTATTAATTTAAATTAATTTTACCTTTAAATTGGATATGTGTTTGAACACAAACGGGTTGTTAATAGCAATTTGCTTTCTAATCCGATCATTCATGGCATTTATATATGTTTGGTACACCGTCATGCATTTTTTAGCCAACGATGAAGCGTAATAGATCGGTATGTCGTGCAATTCCGGATGATTGGACCAATATTCGTCTAAAATGAGAAGCAATTCCTGCGCACGTCCAAGCGCAAACACCGGAATCAGACATCGACCACCCCGGTTGACTATGTCGTGTACGAGGCCCGTGAAACGAGCTTCGCGCTCCTCTCGTTTCTCGTGAATGTGCGTTCCGTACGTCGACTCCACGATTAAAACATCGGGATGGACGTTTGGAATTTCAGCGGCCATTAAATGTCTGTCTTCCTGTCTCGAGAAATCCCCGGTGTACAAAACCTTAACACCGGCAATTTCGATCATGAACATGGCCGCGCCCAGAACGTGGCCCGCGTTGTAACACCAGAATTTAATGCCGTTCACTTCTTTCTCTTCGTGGAAACTGATGGTTTCGATTTTATCCATGCTCGTTTCCAAATCCGCTTCACTATACAACATTTGTTCCGTCGCGATGTTGCTATAAGAAATAGAAGAAATAATTTAATTTTCAATTTTTTTTCTAATTAAATTTGTGTTTATAATACCTGACTTTGATGTAATCTGACAACAGCCATCTATAGATGGCTTTTGTGGCGTGTGTCATAAAACAACGTCCTTTGAAGGTTGTTCGCATTAAAAACCACGGTAAAGCGCCGCAATGATCCAAATGGAAACTGAAAAATATCAATCAATCAATAAAAAAGTTCAATAAATTAATTTCTTTTAACTTACTGGCTGATTAGTAACAAATCTATTTCGTCCGCTTCGATGAGATCCACAAATGGAAGCGCGTCCATACCGGACAAACCAGGATGAATACCACAGTCCAACTAATAATAAATTATTAAACAGAATCCAATAACGGAATTAAAATTGTTTACCATAATGTGTTTGCCTTTGAATTCTAACATGATGCATGATCGGCCAACTTCTTGACCAGCGCCGCTAAAAAAAAAAGAATAAAGATTTAGTAAACAATACATGATTATAATTTTGTTTTGGCTTACAGTGGTCGAATGACCAATTGGTCGCTTTCTTCGGCGGGTATGGTGGTTTCGGCTTTCCTTTTCGCTGACATTATTCCGTCAAGGTTTTTAGTATTTTTTATTTATCTTGTTAACTAAATACTTCAGTTCGTCCAATGGTCTAATTCAAATACAGTTTAGTAGCACCATAGACTTAAATTTAGGTGTATAGCAGCAGTAGTAATTTAACTGTGCAAGTTGTAAGAACAGGAACCAAAACGTCACAGAATCAAAACGTAACGCAACTACACGCAGCGCCACCGACGGCCAATATTTAACAATTATAAATGGCGGTAAAGTCAACCTACGAACACTCAGACCTGAACAATATTGTTGAGGATGTTTAATGAAAAACACAAAAAATAATCATAGTTTGGTTGAGAAAACTTTCGTGTTTTTAATCATTTAATGTCAGAAGTATTTCCGAGTATGTACACTCAAATTTCAAATAAATTTTCGTCTTTTTTTCTGTTCAAAACATCAACAAACAAAGAAAAACACTTAAGCTACATGTAAATTGCAAATAAAAAATTAAATTATTCAACTTTTTAACAACAATGCAAATTATTTGATTAAATTTACCAAAACAAAAAAAAAAAAAAAAAATTCAAAAAATGGTTGTCCCCTTTCGTTGAAATATAAAATTTTATTGCAAAACACAAATTAAGGCAATGGTTCATCAATTTCAGACCCCAGTTAAAGAATTCAACTAAGAGAAACCAAAAAACGTCCAAAATCATTTAATCCTTCGACCTTATTCCACGCAGAAAATTTTAAGTGGATTACAAATTTATGTTCATTAACAATTATTACAAAAAAAGACTTTACTGCAACCTCGACTCCGCTCACTCCATTAAAATTCAATAAATAAATTCTATTCATTAGCTGTCTTCTATCTGAATTTGTACAATTAAAAACTTATATATACTGTAATAACATGTATGTATAATTTATGAGCAAACAGTTTTCTTTGAGAAATAACAATAAAGACGTGGCACACTGATAATAACACTTAATAAAAATCCTTTGAAATTATTTTTCAATCGCAAGGTCAAAGAGAAATTGTACTGAATGGTTTATCAGATGTTTCGCCTAATGCTTGGGAGCTGTCAGTCACGGCAGTGTAGGTTGGAGATGTTGGACTTAATCTTGGATCTAAACAAAATTAATAATTCATTCAAATAAATTATTTGATTTTATCGAATTTTAAAAACCGTTACTGCTGGCATTTGAGGTTGCATCACTAGTGTTTAAGGCTTCACGAATATCTTGTATGGAACTTGAAATATTTTTGAATTGAGTTGTTGTTAGTGTTTGTTCAGTTCTCAGCTGGTACACGTATTGCCATAATTTTTCAACTTGAGATGAAATATTCTGAAAAATAAAATGGAAAACGCTCGTAATGTTATTTTAAAATCGATATTTTCTTTTCAGTCGATTATTTTCAAGCAGATATGCAAAAGTGCACTTTTTAAGCTCCACAAAATGTCTTTTTAGGCTCCAAAATGCACTCTTTAGGTACAATAACATATTTATACATCATTGTGCGAAGAATGCTGTTTTTAGTCTCTGAAATGTCTTTTTTAGGCTCTAAAATGTCCTTTTTAGGCTCTAAAATGTTTTTTCTTTAGGCTCTAAAATGTGTTTTTTAGGCTCTAAAATGTCTTTTTTAGGCTCTAAAATGTCTTTTTTAGGCTCTAAAATGTCTTTTTTAGGCTCTAAAATGACTTTTTTAAACTAAAATTGTCTAAAATGACTTTTTTAGACTAAAATTGTCTAAAATGACTTTTTTACACTAAAATTGTCTAAAATGACTTTTTTACACTAAAATTGTCTAAAATGACTTTAAACTAAAATTGTCTAAAATGACTTTAAACTAAAATTGTCTAAAATGACTTTTTTAGACTAAAATTGTCTAAAATGACTTTAGACTAAAATTGTCTAAAATGACTTTTTTAGACTAAAATTGTCTAAAATGACTTTAGACTAAAATTGTCTAAAATGACTTTTTTAGACTAAAATTGTCTAAAATGCCTTTTCAAAATCCATAAATGTATTTTTCCCTGCGTACTGAAATCAAAAAATATTTAAATCTTTAAAATACCTGATGTTGCTGCCGTATTTGGTTAATAACTGTTGACTCTTCAGTGGTTTGGTTTCCATTTTTATCACTTTGTTTGTACTAAAAAATTAAGAAATTTAAAAAAAAAAAAAATTATTTATACCGCTCGCTGAAAAACGCCTTACGTTTTTGCTGAGCAATTCTTGATATTTATCTAAATCTTCTAAAACCTCTTTCACGCTCACATTTCTAAAATATGTTTCATTCAATTTGATTGACATCAAACTATTAATCTACAAAACCAATCACACTATATTAAAAAAAAAAATCCTAAAAAAATCATTACAAAATTTCATTACAGTTTCATTAACTTTGGCTGGTACAATTTCTTTAATTTGAGCTGGGATGTCCTCCACCATCTTTTTCTCCAATAAATCCAGTCTGTCATCAACAATCTCGGACTTATTCTTCAAACTGTGAATCACCATCTATAAAAATTCAATTAAAAATTAATAAAACGACAATTTTCGTTGGAAAACAAATAAAAACGTACATGATTGTGATGCAGACTGTCAGAAGCGGATTGGAATTTGATATAAAATGTTCTATTTATATCATCGACCAAATCTTCGAGATGTTCAAGCTCCTATAAATAATTTATTTACAAAACCCGGAATAAAAACATTAAAAAAAAAGAAAAAAAATATTGACAATATATATACAAATTAGAAAAACGAATTTTTTTCATTTCCTGTTTGCAATTTGTTTTGAATTGTACTCACATCCACGCTCAATGCTTGAACAGATGGTTGTGTAGATACTTGACTCATATTTGATAAAATTTCGACTTTTCTCTATATGCAGTAATAAATAAATACAAAAATGTAATTAAATTTGCAAAAAATAAATTAATATTTTCTCTAAAATTTAAAAAAAAAAAAGAAAAAAAAATTATTTGGAAATTACCTGCATTCCATCCATTTTTGTTTGAACATTTTTGCTGATGCTGCTGGTTTGTTCTTTCATTTCCTTCACTACAGTATCTAAATCTGTAATTTTACTTCCAATTGATGCAACACTCTTAATTTGAAAAATTAACAATTAGAATTCAATGTTTTAATTATTTTTATAAAACAAAATACTTGTTGTAAAGATTGGACCGTTTGCGGTAATGTTTCGATTTGCGGAGCAGCTGCAATACTTTTGCTTAAATCGTCAGTTGTTTTCCTCAGATTTTCAATCTGGAAAAAAGTAAAAATTCTTTAACAAAAAAACAGAAGAGCTCTTCTTTCAGATATTTTAAGATTTTTGACGCAGCAACTTTTATTGAATAAAGGAATATAAATGGACTATCTTCTATCTAAGATGAAAAGAATATGCATCTGTATGCTTAAAAATAACATTTTTAGATAAAAAAAAATGATATTTTATATGTAGAAAAACTTATATTTATGGTAAAAACTAAAATATTTAAACAACAATTTTTTTAGACCGACAAAAAAATATTCGAGTAATGCAATTTTAGATAAGAATTCTTCTTGTGATGCAGAGTAATTCAATTTTTAATCACTTTCAGCCCAAAAAAATATTTTCATTGTCCATAACGCACTTTTACAAAAAAATATTTTTGTTTTTGTGCAAAATAATTCAATTTCTAAGCAGAATAATGCAATTTTAGACCCAAAAAATTTATTTTTGTAGTCCTATTTTGATTCTAACAATAAATTAAACTTTAAAAAAAAATCCAATAAATTTTATTTCATTACCAAAAAAATAAACTTACATCTTTGTTTAGAGCTGATATTGTTTCGCCCATCTTCATTAAGCTCTCCCTGTTCAACGTGCTGTTGCCTTCCACGAAATTCAGTCTACTGTGAATTTGATGAAACTCTTCTGGTGTCTTCCTGGTACCAGACTCCACTTAAAAAATAAATAACAGACAATAAAAAACAAAATAAAAAACACATAATAAAACATTAAAATTACTGCAATTGCAAAAACAAACCCAAGCAAATGTTTACGACCAAGCACAAAATACAATATCAAATACCCATAATCCCATACTCCTCTAATGCAAAATTACCTGCAAATTATATACGCATTAAATGTACTTATTTATTTTTTATTTTTTTTTTAAATTAAAAAAAAAAAAAATATCAAGTCTTCTCAAGTGTAAATTGAAATTTTGGCTCCAACTTTCATCTTT
This sequence comes from Strigamia crassipes, assembly GCA_034683725.1. Lineage (NCBI taxonomy): Eukaryota > Metazoa > Arthropoda > Chilopoda > Geophilomorpha > Linotaeniidae > Strigamia > Strigamia crassipes. The sequence continues at coordinate 1,681 of JAQFXT010001093.1, read as the reverse complement.
ATGCCAGACGGCATTTTCTGCAAGATTACAACAACAATAAAAAATAAAAAAATGCCGCTGTCATATTTTCCAAAATTAAAAAAATATAAAAAAAAAAAAGTAAAATAAATTCTTAGTATCATACCCAGACATTTTTTTTAGAGCATCCATTTACCCTATCATCACCATCACAATTTAAAACCCAAAAACCGCAACTGCCATGCAAATGAATAGAATAAAACTAAACATAAACAACAAAACATGCCAAGCTGAATGTGATATCTCGTTTACCTTTCCTGAAATAGTTCCTCAACATGTCAACTTCCTGTTTCAATCCCAAATGCATCCATATTAGCATAGCCGAACCCACGACGGAAGCAGTCACCAGGGTCAACATGCACAGGGGCATGCACGCGACATAGAATCGCGATGCCTTTCGTCCACTGCAAATATGCAGGTAAAAAGAAAAAAGAAAAAAAAAAAAAAAATCCCGGATCAATTGATGAATAATTAACGCTGTGAAGTGCAAGCAGCTGAAGGCAAGTGCTGCTTCGGTGCTTTAGCTCGAGTGCAACATTCCAAGGCCTTGCCTTAAAGCGCTGTTGACTGTTGTAATTATTTTCCAAAACAACCACTTTGTCAGAATTGTTAAGAGCAAAAAAAAAAAAAAAAAAAATGGCTGCTTGCTTTGCTGGTGAAATTTAAAAGTCGTTAGTAAAAGCAATTTAGTTGAAATGCAGATGAGCAAACCTAGCGTTTAAGCTGGGATTCTTAAGGGGCAGCAATTTTGAATGTCAAATAAATTAAAAATTAATCAGCCAATTTCACTCCAAATTTCATTCTATCAATTATTTATTAGCACGGAAACAAAGTCATCAAATTAAAGCCAATTACGTCAGCAAATAACACAAAAAAGGAAGAGAAAAAAACGAGTAATATTTGAGAAAATGAGTATTGAACGAGGAGTGTTTGTGTTATCTCCTTCAATGTACAAGTCCCACTTCGTATAAATATTAATGGAAAGCCAGGTATTTATTTTTTGACAAAATGCGCCAGTAATGTATCGAAAACAACAAGTTTAAAAACGTGACATTAAATATTTATTCACTTTCTATTTAATCTTATTTCAGAACTCAATACATAAACAAGAACTGCACTTCCCTTTAAATTCATCTTTATGTACTCAGTGGTGGTGGCACCGTGGCACTGTTGTGCGAATAAAATAAAGCGCATTACTCTACCGCTTCTTTAAATTAATTTAGTTTTGCTACCGCTATATTTCCCCTAAGTCTTACTACTTTTTGATACTTTCTCATATATTTTTTTCCTCCGCTGTATTTTCGAACAGTCACGATATTTGGATCAACAAACAAGGCTTCCAATATGACGGTGCAGAACCTTTCAGACGTAAATCCGCCGCAGGTTGACTTGAAGCTTCAACGGCACATATGCTATGATAGAACCCCCGCGCTCTAAGGAGACAAAACTAGATTTTCCCCGCAGTTTAGATATTGAATTCAATCGGTTTTGTCGATTTAAACATTTATTTTAATGTTTTGTATCAATAAAACATTTATTTTAACGTTCTTGATCAATTTAGATATTGAATTCAATCGGTTTGGTCGATTTAAACATTTATTTTAATGTTTTGTATCAATTTAAACATTTATTTTAATGTTTTGTATCAATTTAAACATTTATT
>JAQFXT010001092.1:0-21052 GCA_034683725.1 Strigamia crassipes | reverse complement strand
ATAAATCTGACAATTTCTAAACTGCCTAGGCGCGGAATTCACCATTCCGCGCTCAGGCAATTTTTAAACTGCCTAGGCGCGGAATTCACCAAACCATAACAGTAATTAGTGCGGAATGAATAGGCGCGGAAACCTATTCCGCGCCTATTCATTCCGCGCTAATTATTGTAATTTGTATTTTACTAAAACTTACTAAAAAATATTTTCTTAGTAAATTAACCTATGCATTGATTTATTCAAACTTACAACAGTTATTACTCAGTAATTAGACTGGAGCACTTTAAAGTAAACACCCTATGAATTGGTATCCCTCCGAATTAATACCCGGGCAAAGCATCTACCTTGTAAAATGTGAGTAAAGTCAGGATTGTGCTCAAACAAGTGAGGCACAATTCGTTAAATGATTGAAATAATAGAATTTTTAATCTCCATTTACTCACAAGTTTTGTGAGTGTTCGGTTACGGTTACCACGTGGTCAAGGGTACGGCCACGTGATGCTGGACGCAACACACACGTTTAAATTACGAAAGACACACGAAGACGCACTATTTAAATGTAAGCAAGCTTTATTTCAATTGGTGGTGTCTAGGGGCCAGTGCACCTCAGTGCAGGTTTCCTTTGCAGGGAGTTCCTCAACTCCTTCCTTATTCCCTGACCGCTGGTCACGTCGTCGTGGACCACGTAGCAAGTGAGTTCCTGGTTATATTTCTACCGCGCCATGCGCTAGTCGAACATGGTGCAAACAAAGCGGACGCTCAGGTCCCTGCGACCCGCAGGGCGGGCACGCATGGCCAGAAGTCACCGTGCATTGTTTGAGTCGCCCAAAGGGATGAGAAACAGAAGGTATGTCTGTCACAGGCCATCGTCCAGCTACGACTGCCCGTAGGTTATTTCGGCGACCTCGTGCACGTGACTTCCGGTCTGGCCGAGCCCCTGCGTCCAATTGGTTTCAAGAGGGTTGTGGCTCTACCTATTGCTAGGAAGCCGCTACAGGGGCCGCGAATGTCGACTCATGATCAACGAGTGGTCACAGTTTAAGCATGAAACTTAAAAACTACACTACAAACAGATCCAAAAACGAACAAATTTACAGTTATGCAAGTTTTTGTTTTCTGATTTTGCTCTTTTTGTTTTCTGATTTTGCTTTTTTTGCTTTCTGATTTTGCTCTTTTGCTTACTGATTTTTTTTTAAAGAAAAACAATGATTTTAAAAAAATTACCAATTTTTACAACAAAATCTGAGATTTTTTACGATTTCCGGCTCTTAATTGGACCAGACGACAGGCAATAATGATTGTTATGTTAATCTGAATTTGAAAAAATCAACATTTACCTGCAACCAAATTTATTTAGGAGACATCGGCGTAAACAGTTATGCAAGTCATTATCACAAGGATTTTTCTTAGTGTTGATGAGAGAATACTAAAATATACAAGTGTGTATATATATACATATACGTGTATATATATGTATACAGGGTGCTTCAGATAACTAGAAACAATAGAAATTTGGTGCATAATGACAAATAAATCAGAAACTGCTGTTTTGACAGAAATAATGCATTAGGATAATTTAATCTAAATTGTAAGGGCTAAAAAATTATCATAACCTTGCAGACCTTGACCAACGTTTTTAAGGTCATTCAAATGCTAATTTTCTTAGTACGCATCGTACAGTAAAAGTGTAAATTAAAAAGTTGTAGAGAATGAAATTTGGAGAAAAAAAAAAGACAGGAGATACAAGCAATCAAAATAAAGCTGCCAAATGCTTCCCTGCCTGACATTCAGAACATGCAGGAAAGTGAATCCAGGAAAATTGAACGCCCAACATTGTGCAAAATAGTAAGAATGAAATGGATGTTGACAGAAGAAGGCAATGGTGGGTTATCTACGTTCTCAAACTGTGATAAGATCAAGGCTTTAAGGTTTCAATACATCTGCTCAAAGTTGCCACAAGCAGCAGTCAGACAGTTGGCAAACCTATGTCTAAGATTCTGTCGAACATCCCTAAGCATACATGGTGTTATTGTAGCCATAGCCTCAATAATTTGATGCTTCAGATCTTCAGCGTTTTCTGATGGGGTTTCGTACACACGTTCTTTGACGTAACCCCATAGAAAAAAGTTCAGGATTATTAGTTAATTCAGTTACTTTGGCAACTTAATTTTGATTGCTTGTATCTCCTGTCTTTTTTTTTCTCCAAATTTCATCCTCTACAATTTTCTAATTTACACTTTTACTCTACGAAGCATACTAAAAAAATTAGCATTTGAATGACCTTGAAAATGTTTGTCATGGTCTGCAAGATTATGATAATTTTTTAGCTCTTACAATTTAGGTTAAATTATCCTAATGCACTATTTGTCAAAACAGCGGTTTTTGATTTATTTGTCATTATGCACCAAATTTCCATTGTTTCTAGTTATCTGAAGCACCCTGTATATATATATGTGTGTATTACATACAGTTATATAGTTACATTTACCATATGTATTTACATATACCATACACGTATTTACATATACCATATACGTATTTACATATACCATATACGTATTTACATATACCATATACGTATTTACATATACCATATACGTATATACACATACCATATTTCAAAATTAAAAGTCGTGACTGCAATTTTAAATTGCCACTGTCAACCACAATACATTTCTTTAACGTGACAGCATAGAACAAATGCTAAACACATTAGAAATATTGAAATTTATTGAGTAATAGGCTCGAACTGTTGCCCTTGAATAATATCGGCAACTACTATTCGAAAGTGACTTTTATTTGCAGAAACACAGTAGTATATGAATTAGAAGAAATTCAATAATTTTTTATATTTGAGAATAAATCAATTTTTAGCTTTTGAACTACTAAATTCCAAGGTTAAAAGATGTGCTTCATGTTCATAATAAATAAATTTTCGTCAACAAGCTAAACGTTTGATAAAAAATTGTACAAATGATTGTTTGAATTACAAATGCTGCACATGTTCAATGGCTAAAAGATTGATTTTTGCCATACGATAATTAAATTTACTCTAATCCTTACTTTTTGCACAGTACTTAGAACTTTATGAATATGTCTCACAGCAAGCATATCGAAAGCAAAGGGTTGTATATGATAAATAACTGATGACAGATCAATAACTATCTATATTACAAAAAAGATGCAATTATTTCATTTAGTAATGTAATCCCTAAATTATTTTTGAGATTAGCAATTTACTGCTGTTCATTAGAAGCAACAATTTTCGGAAATGTTCACGCTGTCAAGCTTGCAAACCACGTAATAAGAAGGGAATAGAAAATACGACATTAGGACCGTATGCATCCTTTGATTGTTGAAGTATCGACTTTATGAGTCCGAAAATAACAAGCTCCAGCAAAAACAAATGCGTGCTAATCATAATGGATGTTGCAACTGGTTGGCCAGAGCTATTTCCAATACAAAGTCCAACTCGACATAAAATTGTTCAGTGTTTGTACAAAGTTGGTTTACAATTTGGGTTTCCACAAAAGATTATTTCTGTCAATGGACCCTAATTTCCTTCAAAAGTGCACAGCGTCTTCTGATATCAAGACGTCATTCACATCGACATATTATCCACAAGCTAACCCAATGGAAAAATTAAATCGCGATATCAAATACGCATTAGCAATTTTTACTGATGTTCACTCATAATGGGATGAATATCTGCGATTCGGTGGTATTGGATTGACTTTTCTTTTTTGTCACAATACCATTACTATTTGGTAAGGGAATTTTGGTACAGTGGTCAAATCCAATCTATTCAGATTGGATTTACCAAGGATTGTAAGTAAATCTTTTAAGATTAACCAAGTTCTGCAAGATTGGACAATGTTAGATTTATTTAAATCTAACTTTCAAGAATTGCATTCAATCCATCTCAATTGAATGCGAATGTTATAAAGTGAACCTATTTGGATATACTTTTAACTTATCCTTGAGGTCTGTTAACAAATAATTAGTAGGAGTGGGACTTAGGAAAAGGGATTCTGCCTCAATTCCTATCAACTTTGTGATGATGTCGACCTGGGTTGGGCTATTTCTTTAGAAATACTGCTTCAGGGGGTTTTGTTCACAAGACCAAAACCTCAGCTGACCATAACTGACCATTAAACAAAAGCTGAGATATCGGGCTTGCGTAAGGGTGATTGAGATAAATAGAATAAGACAAGATATTTGACCAAAACATATACAGAGTTTATTGACTAAAAGGGGTAAATTCTACAAGAATTACCCCTGGCAATAATATAAGCACTAGGCCTACATTTGGCATTTAAACTAAGTCTAAACTAACAATTAGAGCTCGAAGCTCTCTATAATCTAACGGATTACTAATATTACAGAGTTTGCGCCACGTACTTTTCCCTTATAGTTAAAGCAATTTTTACACTATATTTAGTGTAACGAAAAAATTGGAAAATACACTTTGCGCCATACACTTTTCCCTTATGTTATAAAAGTATTGTTACACTATATTTTTCCCATGTGACTGATCATGTGACACTGCCAGACAAAAAAATACAACACAGCAGCATTTAATATTTATCATTACTTCGTTGGTTTTAAAAAAAATTACATTTCAGACATTTTTGGAGGTTAAAATTTCTTTTATTTTGTATGCAAATGGAGTATTCAGTGGGATCACGAAAAAAAATGACAATTTTTAATTTCTAACGATTTATTTTTAAGATTTTTCGTGATTTTAAAAACAAAAAATTAATTTTAACTCAAAATCAGCCCAAAAAACAACATTACAATGATAAATAAAATAAATTAAACCAATTTCCTTATATTAATAACCAAAAAAAAACAATTGACAATTTTTAACGATTTTTTCTCAGATTTTTGTTATTTTTGCACAAAAAAAATCAGTTTTTACTCAAATTAAGCAAAAGAAATACATTTTCTACGATAAACTGAAGAAATAAAACCAATTTCCTTATTCTAAAACTAAAAAAATACCATATGAGCAAACAAAAATATGGTTTTTGATCAAAACCGAACAATTTCTGTTCGTTTTTGATCAGAAACAAACAGAAATTGTTCGGTTTTGACCCAAAACGAACAGAAATTGTTCGGTTTTGATCCAAAACAAACCGAAATTATTCGTTTCTGATCAAACACAAACAATTCTAACACACAAACTAACTGATTTATCTGTATTCACGTTGAGGCGAGGAATTGCAAATGGCAGCAAAGTAAACAATCGCCATTTGCAATTTTTGACTGATGACGTCAATAGTGTTAAATTATCGGATTGGCTACGCTATTTCCAGTTATAGTGTAAGCTCTGTTATAGTTATGACTTTTCCACTAAAGTTATAACTATATCGGGACTTTTTATAAAGGAAAAGTACATGGCGCAAACTGTGTAATAAATAGACTGAATAATAATTACGACTGTTCCTTTCTTTGTTCTGGATCGATGCGCATCAGGATTTGTTGTTTTCCGTCGTAATTGTCCGATTGTCTGGTTCCATGTGTGTACTGCAATACTGGGGCGACTCTTCACGAGTCCCAGCATCCGGGGAGTATTTGGCCGACTTGACTGCATCGCCACAATACCTTTACCATTGTGGTAAGGGAGTTTTCTATGAAAAGGAATCTAACTTATTCCTATTGGAATAATTAGATTCAGCCGAGTAAATCTTGACAAATTTACTAGTGAAAAACGGTGGTTTCTGCTATATCTGGTTAGTAAAGTGTTGTTTTATGTGGGAAAACACCGGGCGCGACCATTGCTTAATTTATGGAAATTAGACTGAGCTTTTATTCAGACACACTAGGTGGCGCTGACGAGCAGCGTCACAAATTAACATAACGATATTACACTTTGAGTATTGGAGTGGACACTCCAAGTATCCCTCCATTGTGAGTTCTAAGTTACAATTAAATACGACGATTTGACTCGACAACAAAGGAACACTACTTTCACGATTCCGAGTTACGCTTTGAATCACTAAGCGCTATTTCCTGGTCACCCGGCACACCTCAAGCTCACTAATCGAATCCGTAGTACTGGGTGGGACGTTTTGCGCGTTGTGGACGAGGAAGCAAAGCGCCCACCGGGGGCGGCCCAACCACTGCCGGCCCCGGCTGCGCAATGGGTTTTACAGGAGGAGAGATGACTTGCGCTGGCAACGGAGGCACGACTGGGATGACCGGCACCCCCGGGGGCAGCAAATTTTGCGTAGGTCTGGGCAGCGGCAGCAGTTCGATTCCCTCCTCTATTGGTCGAGGCAAGCCGAGTGTTGACCTCGCGCGAATTTGATTGGCATGACGCGACCAAATGACCCCGCTGGCCACTTCCACGTCATACGTGGATGATAAAACTGTTCGAGTTACGACGCCCGGCACCCATTTCACGTGACTACGGTAGTCCCTGACAAACACTGCCTGGCCCTCGGCGAAGGAGCGAACGACAGCTGTGAGCGTGACGACCGGCAAGAGGCGAGGATTCAGCAGATGGAGACGGAAACGGAATGGCCAACCCAAGAATATTTCGGCAGGCGACTTCTTGGTTGCTACGTGTGCGTCCATTGGTACGACTGAAGGAAGCAGTTCACTGCGTCGTGCAGGGGGATCTGCATTGAAATAAACTTTTCCACTTGATGCTTAAAAGTCTTTATAAAACCTTCTACCGCCCCATTTGTCGCCGGGTGATAGGGGAGAGAAAAGGTCTGACGGATACCATTATTTCGCAAAAACTGTTTGAAGTTGGTCGATGTGAACTGCGGCTCGTTGTCCGAATGGACATGGATAGGCAATCCGTGTTGTACGAACCAGTCATCCAGCACTGCAATCGTGGCCTCCGTTGTGGTAGAACTCATTGCACGAACTTCACACCACTTAAACTTCGCGTCCACCGCCAATAAAAAGGTTTTCCCAAAGACTGGACCCGCAAAGTCAACATGCATACGTCCCCACACCTCCTCCGGGACAGACCACCGCACGTTTGGCATTTGCGGCGGCGCGGACTGCACTCGCTGGCACGCTTCGCACGCGCGAACGATTTGTTCGATGTCGTCGTCAATCGCAGGCCACCACACCGTGGCCCGGGCAAGCGATTTTGTGAGCACAATTCCATAATGGCCAGCGTGCAACTCACGCAGCACTGCGTCACGCAGCCTGGCCGGTACCACTAGTCTATCTGCCAGGAAAAGGAATTCCTGAAACAACGACAGCCCTTCCTTACGTCTGTAAAACGGTGCCATTTCTGGGGTTCGTGCATCCCAACCCTTGCGAATGCACCTCACCTGCTCGAACTGACTGTCGTCGACGCAGGCCGCCTTCAACACTGGGGGTGCAATGAGAAAATCCGCAATGTGGGTTTGAAGAATTTTGGTGGCTCCAAAATCAATGTTGTCCTTCAGATCCACGATTGGCTGAGGGTTACGCAACAGGGCATCCGCTATCTGGTTGTCCCTTGCTGGCACATGGGTGATTTCAAAGTTGTATGCCGACAAGAAGACTGCCCACCTATGCAGTCGGGCTGCAACCACCTGGTTGCATCCTTTTTTTTCTCTAAAAATTGCAACCAGTGGCTTGTGGTCTGTCCTCAGGTAGAATTTGCGACCAAACAAATAATGGTGGTATTTTCGGATTCCGTAGATAATTGCGTAACCCTCCCTCTCGATATGTGCATAATTGCGCTGCGCGGAAGAAAGCAAGGAGCTCACGAATGCAATAGGCAGGTGTTGGCCTGCCGAGTCTATGTGTGACAGCACTGCCCCCACACCCACTGGAGACGCGTCCACGGTCAGGTAGACTTTTTTTGACTGATCGAAATGTGTGAGTGCGAACTCTGTCGACACTGATTCCTTCACTTCCGCCCACGCTGCCTCCTGTTCCTGACCCCACAACCACTCGACGCCATCTTTAGTTAAATTGTAAAGGGGAGCTAACAGGGTGGATAGGTTGGGGATAAATTTACCGTAGTAATTAATTAACCCTAAAAAGGATTTTAGGGATGTGACGTCGACTGGACGTGAACCATTGCGCAGAGGTGCAAGCTTGGACTGCAGCGGCCGGACCCCGGATTTCAAAATGTGCAGCTCCAAAAACTCAATTGATGGCCGCATAAACTTGCATTTTCGACGACTTAACGTCATTCCCGCCTCGTTGAACGCAGTCAGCAAGCGGTCCAAATTCTGCAAATGTTTGGCGTCAGTCTTGCCCGTCACGGCGCTATTGTCTATATAGGGTTGAGCGCTGCCTACCCCAAGACGTGAGTTGGTCCATTTTTTATGGTGCCATCTGACTTGACCACATGTAAAATGGGCGTAGCCCACGCCAACTGCGCAGTCGGAGTGATGATTTTCAATGCAACTAGACGCCGCAGCTCTTCTTCAACACGTGGCTTCATAGCCAAAGGAACAGGGTAGGCCTTTAAGTAGATTGCAGGATAGTCTTTATTAACAGCTAGGTATACAGTTGATAAATTGTATTGGCCCATTTCGTTGCGAAAGACATTGACATGTTTGTCCAGCACCTTTTGGATCGCTGGAGATACTGCAGGGTCCGCTCCTGATGTTTGCGCGCTGTCTGGTGTTGGATTGACCGGTATAGTTGTCTCGGAGCGGTCAACCGACATTTCATCCGTCTGCAGCGCATGCACCACGGCTCCCAATAATTTTCCGGTCTTCTCGAGCAAGCCGAACGCCTGCAGCCAGTCGCGGCTGAGCAAGGGCACTGCACCGTCCGACGCCACACACAATGGTAGCTTGTATCCCTTCCGATTGTGCAGCACGGGCACTTCGCACACGCCCTCCATTGGTAGACAATGGCCATCATAGGACGTCATGTGAATTAGAAGCGGCTGTAAGGGGAATTCAGAAAAAAATTGTGAGTAAGTTTTTTTGTTAACAATAGTTGCCCCCGCCCCCGTGTCCACTTCCATCCAGAGCGCCGTCCCCCCAATCTGAATTTCTAAGATCAAGGGTTTTACACGCTCAATGGTATGAGAATGGATGGGGATGGTGACCAGAACATGATTATTGTAGTAGTCTAAATCCTGCTCCTCGTCCACGACGTGTAATGGTGCGGATTTGGCGTGCGCCGCCGAAAAGCAGGCTGTTTTAATGTGGCCTGTCTTGCCACATCCGTTGCACCGCGCGTTCCGGTGTTGGCAGTCGTCTCTGCGGTGCTCCAACAAGCCGCACGAAAGGCACTTCCGTGGACCTGGCTGACCACTTCGCTGATCTGGCTGGCTGCCAGCGTCCTTTCCTGTCGATGTGTTCCTCTGTGAACGACGCGCCCCGGACAAGGGACGACTGTCGAACACTTTGTGAGTTGCTGATGAAGCGGCAGGCGTATGAAATCCTGCCACCCCGTTTAGCATGATTTCCGTGGCAATGGCTGCTTGGACCACCTTTGCATGGTCCGCCTCTCCCTGAGTTATAAGGGAACGCTGGATGGGTTCGGAGAGCAGACCGGACACGAACCGATCGCACAAATGGATGGGGAGGCCCTCCCCGTACTCACAATACTTCGTGAGTTTTGCTAACGCCAAAGCGTACTCCGCCACGGATTCTGTCGGTATTTGGACACGCTGTTGGAATTTTACGCGTTCCGCCAAGAGCAGAGGCTTCGGATTGGAGTATGCTGACAACAAGCCCGTCAACTGATCAAACGTCTTGTCCGTCGGGTCCTCGGGGAGCGCTAAGTCGGCGAGACGCTCGTATGTCTCCGCACCGACGCTTGCGAGCAAAATTGCCACTTTCTTTTTGTCGTCGATGACGTTGGTGCCGTAAAAGAAGCTCTTTAGACGCGAAACGTAGGACGTCCAGTTATGGTCGGGGTTGAACTCCTGAAAGAGTCCGGCCGGAGCGGTCATTGCAGGTGGAATAACGGTACCCGACACGAATGTGTTGGACACTGGATAGGCCTAACGCGTGGTCGAAAGTTTGAGATTCTGGCCGAAACGAGTCAAAAGTTCATAAAAAGTTGTTCAAAGTTGTGTATTTACGTTCATAGGATCGATTTATCCTCATTCCTCGTCGCCAATTACTATATCTGGTTAGTAAAGTGTTGTTTTATGTGGGAAAACACCGGGCGCGACCATTGCTTAATTTATGGAAATTAGACTGAACTTTTATTCAGACACACTAGGTGGCGCTGACAAGCAGCGTCACAAATTAACATAACGATATTACACTTTGACTATTGGAGTGGACACTCCAGTTTCTTCTCTAGTTTCAGCCGAAACTAGAAGTTAAATCACACTTGATTTAATACGCGTGAATTCCGGTTATTTGTCATTGTTGGATTTAATCAATCCAACTCCACGTGCGCGCTTTGTTCAATTCTTCCGAATTGCGACCACGCGGCACTTCGAAGTAAACCTATTTAGGTTTACAAAACACTTAGAATTCGAAGTGTTTTTACCTGTGAAATGGAGTGGAAGCCTATCGCAATTGGCAACTTGGGGAAAAAGATCCAGTCTATTGCCCCGTCCACTTAATTTGACTTGTTGTTAACACTATTACCCGCACGTTTAAGCGGGGACCTGAACTTACGATTAGCGGGTTCAGTATTGGCGGTCGACATTAAACGAAATTGTCAAATCGCCAAAGGTACATGTGCGTCGGACAGGCAGATAACCAGCCGCCGCACTCTGGCGTATTTTCACGACGGTCATGCAGGATACATGCCGCTGCATACGCGTATTTTTAAGAACTTGTAATTTTCAATATAATTTCCAATAACAAAGCCATAGTTTCTGGTAAAACCTGGCCTTATATACCTAGGCCAGATTAAAGATTATCTCTAATCCTCCAATAGGAGCGATTCTTGCTGGAACCCCCCAATGATCGAGTGGGTCTCTGATTTCATCGAATCAGAAAGAATGGGGGATTATAAGTCATGTGATTTATACATCCCCCCCTGATAACATCATAGGGAAAAATAACTATTTTCCCCCCTAGTTACTTTATTTTGTAACATCAACTATTATTGTGAATTCAGTTGAATTCACCTTCATTTACGAATATATCATTTTTATTATCACAAGAATTATTTATTTCTTGTCCGCAATAATATATTTATTATTGCAATTTGTCTTTCGCGCGTTTCAAATCGGGCGCGCTCTAGTGACAATAATTGTAACCGTTTCACGATTCCATATCGTCACAACTTATTTGGCTAGCTTGATTGCTTTAACTTTCACATTGAACGGGTTCTGGCTTACGATTAAAGGCTCAGTTAATAGATAGTCAATGTTTTACGTGCAATTGTCTAGCACATTGGTGCTGCGTCCTCTTATGAGCGGCACACATGACGACTTGCCACAAAGTGGATATACTTAAAGACCAAATTAGTATAAGTAATCAGTCTGAGGTAAAAAAAACAAGCAATGATTGCCAGTGAAATCTGATTTTTTATACTTGTAGATGGATAAATTGACAATTATCAATTCGCCAATGAGAGGGATTTTCTTCGAAATCCCTCTAATCGTGAAGTTTAATCGGGAGTACTCTTGTTCCGGGAGTAAGTTTAAGAATTAGGGGTCAGGTGATTTTTAATTCTCCCTTTTTGATGACATCATAAGACACAATAGCTAATTTTGTTGCTATTTTTTAAAATACAACAGGAAGAAAAGATAAACACACTTGTGCCTTATCGTTTGTCACTTCAATCCTAACACATATTCCTGTTGAAAACTTTTATGCCTGCCATTTTTATGTAGTGTAACATGAGCTGAGGCGCGTTAGTTCTGGATGCTGACGATAGAAGGCGCCAGTGAATAAACAGAGCACTGAGGTACAACCCCTGGCAAAAAGTTTCCGATCACAGTTAGTTTTTTTATTTGATGACATTTTCATCATTTATAACATGAAAATGAAACAATTAACAAAAATATAATAGTAACAGTTTTAAAGAGAAGATTTTTCTGTACAAAACACATTAAAACAAACTGTAATTTGGTAATGTTTAAAATAAAATATAATGGAATTAATAAAGTCACTTTAGGAAAATAATATTTGATCAGCTCATTTGCTGGAAAAAAGTATCCGATCACTGTGCTTAATACTTAGTAACATCTCCCCAAGCTCTTATTACTGCCTTAATTTCTCTAGGCATTGTTGAAATCAGATGTTTACACAGCGATGGATGAATTGTTTGCCAACATTTTTTGATAACTTCACCTAATTCTTTTTTGTTTGTTGGTTTTTCCAAATCAATTAATTTTTTTAAATAACCCTAAATGTTCTCAATTGGATTAAGATCTGGGCTATTTGCAGGCCATGAAAGAACCTTAATATCATTTTTTTTTAGGTAACATTTAATTAATTTACTAGTATGGCAGCTAGCATTTAGAAACAAAAGTCATCATTATCTTCGAACCATTCTTCAATACTTGGGATCAAATAATATTCCAAGATTTCCATTAAGTACCAGAATTTACATTTCACGAGACGATGCACATTTCTCCGAATCCTGCTGCTAACATGCAGCCCCAAATCATAAAAGATTCAGGAAATTTTTTTTTAGTGTTTATGCAATCTTCATTAAATTTTTCTGATGCTGTTTTCCACAAAAATTTACCAACATCATCTCCAGTTCCCACACAAATACGAGACTCATTGCTAAAAATCACCTTGGGCCACATTTCTTCAGACCAATTTTTATGTGCTTTACACCACTGCAGTCGTTTTTTCTTATGTTTCTTTGTTAATGGTGGTTTAGTCTTGACTTTGCAAAATGAACAATTCATTTTATGTAATCGATTTCTTAATGTACAATCACATACTTTCACTCTACTTTTCCCCATTCTATGTTTAATTGTTTTGATGTGTTTTTTCTCATCTTTTTTGCAATTTGACGCAATTTAAAGTCATCTCTAGCAGATGTTGCACTCGGCCGTCCACTACGAGGTCGATTTGCAACACTGTTTGTTGCTTGATATTTTTTCCATAAATCTGAAATTGTGCTTTGACCACAATTAAGTAATTCAGAAATACATCTCTGACTATTTCCTTCTTGAAGCAACTCTATAATTCTTATTTTCATTGCTTCCGGCAGGTGTTTATGTGGTGGCATTTTGATTAGCCTAAACAATAAAAAAAATAAATATTTCACATTTGTCTTCCCCGTATTGAACTTGGATAGTCCAATCTTGTGATTACAAGCAACAATGCGCTACAAAGTTTGCATATTGTGCTGTGATTCGTCGAGCAAATGAGCTGATCGGATACTTTTTTCCAGCAAATGAGCTGATCAGATATTAAAGTGACTTTATTAATTCCATCATATTTTATGTTAAACATTACAAATTTACAGTTTGTTTTAGTGTGTTTTGTAGAGAAAAGTCTCCTCTTTAAAACTGTTAATACTATATTTTTGTTTATTGTTTAATTTTTATGTTATAAATGATGAAAGTGTCATCAAATAAAAAAACAAACAGTGATCGGAAACTTTTCCAGGGGTTGTAGTATGTTTATAATTGGAAAAGGTCTCTCTTTGTGCACGTAATGCAAATATTTTTTGAACTTTTACTTCAGTACAATCAATTGTGATGGTTGTCTGGATATTCTTTAAATTGGGGATGCACAGATTGTTTGATTACATGCACTGGAGGAATTTCAAATATTTTTTTGAAATCATGAAACATTAAGGTAATCTATGTTGTGAATACTCTGTTAACTGTGGGTGTAGAAACCCCAAATGTTGTAGCTATATCAACAACAGGAAAAGCTAATTTCAACTTAAAAGCACACGAAACAAGGCATCTTCTGCAATCTAACTTACATTCCAAACCTGGTTTGCTTACATGATCACTCTGATATATTTTTTTTCAATTCAGTTTTTCCTTCTTTTCAATAAATGCACTTTTCAATTTTGACTTGAAAATAACTTAATAGCCCATGAAAGGTTTTTATCATCTGGAAGTCCTGTATAAAAATTTACCATCTTTTTATCATTTTTTATGTTCACATAAAATTTAAAAATAATCATTTAAAATTTAAAAATAATCATTTAAAATTTAAAAGTAATCACACAACATTTAAAAATAATCACTTAAAATTTAAAAATAATTACATAAAATTTAAATTTTTTTTTTTACCTTTTTCTTAGGTGGAGACATTGTAGTTGTGGATGCTACATCAACATTTTCCACATTTGCATTAACATCAATGTGTTTATGATGTTCCGCTATAATCCCTACCCTATTCTTCCATTTATTTTTCAGAGATTTTCTTTTAGTAATTTCTAAAATTGTAACATTGGACTCATTTGATTCTTCTAATGGTAAAACCTTAGTGATTTCTTTTTCAGAAATCGATTTTGGATTCTGTTCATAGTTAGGTAAAAGCAATAATCCTTCCTCTTGTGTGGGAATAGAACACTGTAAAATATTAACAGCTTGTTGTACTAATTGAGTAGCATCTTCAATTGCTTTGTAATTTGAGCTAACATAAAGATAATTTTTGCAGTTATTTAAACATCCCAATAGTTCTTGTCGCTTGGAAACAACTGATTTTGTAATATTGTAATCTTTATCTACAATCTCAAGATCAGCATGATTAGTTGAATTAACATTTTGTTGGTCTCTAGAATTGTTATTAACTTGCACCAAAGGTTGTAGGGGTTGAATTAATTGCTCCGCTATTTCAGAATGTTGTGGCAAATCCAATGTTAAGTAGACATTTTTTCTATAATGCTCAGGTAGCTTATTAAAACCCCAATCATCATAGTTACGAAAAATTGCACTAAAATGTTTGCAAGGTATTCTTCACTGCCTCCAAAAATTAACATTCACATCTTGGCGTATCAAATTCAATGAGATAAGAAATCCCATTATCACTTTCACTTTTTACTTCAAATACATCTTTTACTTTATCCTTACATGTCATTAAATTCAAAGCGAAATGTAAAGATGTTTTCCACCTTTTCTTTCCTTGTTTAAGAAATTCACTTGGTCTATTTTGTAGCCAGTCAGGTATATCAAATTGATATGCCCTGTATGCATTAGTTGATTTAATATTGTCATCCAAATATTGCCGGTATCTTTCAACTAAAAACTCATTTTTTATAATACTTAACACTGAAGTGAGTGATTTCTCAACGTGATGATTAAGTACTGAATATTTCAAAACTTTATTTTGAGTTTCAACACCATTGTTTGTGTTTAGGCATATATCATAACGTTCCAATTGATATTTTCTTACCCATCTTTTAACAATTGGTAGCCAATAAGCTTGAAGATAATTTTTCAATTTGTCATTAGTTGAAAAATCATTACTTTTTCTTAATTCTGCAATTGCATGTTTTTCCTTTTCATCAGAATCTGTATTTGCTAATCTCCTTAATAAAGATTTAACTTCATCTACATTTTTTATTTCTGAGTCTACAAATTGATCATACAGTATTTCGATTTTTTTCGAATTTAGCTGTTTGACGATTGGTTGCGCTAATTGGAGACGTTTAACTTGTCGTTGTCATCGTCGGTATTGACTATATTAAGCGCTCTGGATGTCCTTTGCGTCGGATCTCTCCTTCTTGGAGACCAGATGTTTGACCACTTCTCCCGTTTCCGATCTTGGATTCGTTTGATTCGTCTCTGCAGATCATCGTTAGGAAATTCGAACACTTCATTTGGTAATTGTCTAAATTTAGTGAGTACACAATTAATGTTTGATGCAGGAGTAGATTCTAATAATTTCTTTACCGTTTCTTCAGGGTCCTGGATTGGGAATAAAAGTACCGGGTCCGATTTGTATGCTTGCTCGACTGTCATAAACGGTCGGTGCTCCTGTGATCCTTTAAGGTACCACTGTCCCATTTCATGGTCGGTACATAATTCCACCGCTTTACAGAAACCCTAATCACGTCCTAATAACAAATCTTGCGTTGTTTTTGGTATAACTAGGCAGACGAATTTGACGACTGCAAAAGGCACTCGAATTGCCAAAGTCACGGATCCTGACACTGGTATTAGTTCATCGGCTGCGGTTCGTATCGACTAATTCAATGGAATTAATTCTAATCTCATGTGCTCTTTTAGTTTTAAATAGAGCACTTTGGACATCACACAAGTCTGAGCACCCGAGTCGAGTAGCGCCACGAATGCAATATTTGCCCATGCCATTTTGACACATGGCGCCTCCTTTGTTGTGACTTCAATTATTGTTTCTTGACATGCTGCCAATTCAGTTGGCGATAACATCATAAATTTCACCTCCTTAGGTGCGATCAATACCTTTGGCGCTGAAACTTCCTCAGTTTTCACCGGTTTGATGGTTTTTGGCAGCGGTTTAAGTTTGGTTTGAGTATCACCTTTGGCTGAATTTAGACACTTACTAATTTTTGATTTATTATTTTTAGACTCACTTGGAGTATTCGTAGACACTGATTTTAATTGTAGTCGAGTTCCATATGGGGGAGGCATAGGCGATTTTCGGATGCACTTTAGTATTTATATATGTGGTGAGTTCAGTGAAAGACAGGGCCTTGCGAAGGTGCTTAACGAGGTGCGCAGTGCGTCGTAGAAACAGTGCGATGCCGTCGATATGAGGTCTGAAAGTGAGGTGAGTGTCCATCGTCAGCCCTAGTATAGTGATACATGTGGAGGTAATCCGATACCCTGCGTATATGTAATCGGTGTCTAGGCGGTAAGATTGTAATACATGAACCCGGATGGGTTGGTGTTTAGTAACCAAGAAGTGGATGGCCCGAATAGATATCCATCCATTGGTGTTTGTGTGTTTGGATTACGGTTGTGACTTATAGGATACCGTATATGTGTGCGAAATGTGTATGGTCTCCACCAACCTCCTTATCGGTGTGTATGAGGAAGAGTACACTATTATAGGATGGTCCAAAGGGGATTCCGTACACACTTCTTGCGGGGTGAGATTTGTTCTGATCTTTGGTGAGGAGATGGATTTGTCCTGGCGGGAGCACTGGGTTGAAAAGTGGCTTCCTGCTGAGGAAAAGTTTAGTGCTTTTGGTTTTGTATTTGTTTGAGGACGGTTGGTCTTTTTGCCAAGCGCAAATAAAAGGATTATCTTGTGTTTTTAACAACAGCCTGGTCTGCATTATTATTATGCCTACTACACGGTTTTGAGTTGCGGTAAATTGCGTGAGACGAAAATGCGAGTTCGCGCGAGAACTCCACGCGAGTTTCGACGAGGATAGAATGCGAGGACGGAGTTTTTACAGCGTTTCTCCTCAATACAGAGAGGTCTGAGCAGTGGTCTCAAGGCTCTTGTGCGACGGGTAAATGTCAGGGTCTGTGTTTTATCTGGATTGAGGCACATCGAGTGGTTGCTGTACTAATTATTCAGTAGGTTGATATCATGTTCTAGCGTGGTGGTGCTAGGGTCCGTGTCCGGTGGTTTCGTGACGTGCACTAGGAAATTGTCATCAACGTACGTGCAGAGGGCGGACACTAGGCCCAGGGAGTGAATTGGAGCCGTGGTAGAGCAGTAACTCATGGGGTCGACAACCGATCCCTTTGTCACACCGCGGGTTGATGAGTATTTGGGGTTTGTTGGGTCACCAGCGATAGTGATTGTGCGGTTGGAGAAATACGATGTGTACAGCCGGCAAGGGGCAGGTCCGATAAATTTATCTGCAAAGGACTGTACCACTCCCGAGCGTTCAGTGGTGTCAAATGCCTTGGACCCGTCTGTTTTCGATATGTGGGTGTTTTGGTGGTTGTCACAATTCCTGTAGACGTCAGTGCACAGGGACATCAGTAGGTGGGTGGCGCTGGATCCGGGGCGGATGCCATACTGACCTTGGGGCGAGCGTTTGGCAATGGTTGGTGCTATTTGCATCAATATACATTTATCTGCAATTTTGCTGAGCGAGCGGAGGGACTAGATTAGACGGTAATTTTTTATGTCTGATTTATCACCCCCCTTGTGGATGGGGGTGATGACTGAGTGTTTCCACATTTTTGGGTAAATAGAGGTGTCAATTATGTTATTGTATATTTTTGAAAACGGGGGCAGCCAGAAAGGGCATGAGTTTCCTAATGAGGATGCCGGGAACCCCGTCTGGTGAGTAGTTGGATGAAAGGTTGGTCCTGGTCGCTGCTAGTACTACGTCTGACGGTGAGACATAAGCAAACTTAGAGAAATTGATGAGGGGATGTGTGTTAGTAGTGGTGTAGTCCAAGTTTATGTTGGGACTTGTCAGGCCCAAAGGATTATCGTAATATATCGCGTAGAGTTTGTGACTGTCACTCGATGTTGGGAATGAGGGGGTGTTGGTTTTTGGGCTAACCAGCCTCAAAAGTTTTTTGTCGCCATGACGGATTGTCGCTTGTTTCGTCTGACTGCGGCCTTGTAATGTCGGCAGGCAATCCGGTAATAGTCGGCACTATTTTTATTGGTCTGGCGGGTCTGATATAGGTGATTCTTTCGGTTAAAAAGTTTCGTAAGTTCTATGGTCCACCATGACTTGCGGTTTTTTTTGGTGGTGTGGGCGGACGGAGTTGCAATGTTAGGAGTCGGTCTATTTCGGTATATAGGTGTGCCACTTTCGAGTCGAATTAATTAAAGCACTTTCACATTGTGCACAAATATGACTGTCTAAACACTTTTTGCTGATAAAACCAGCAATGTAGGTAATTGCATTTTTCTCATTTAAAGTTAAATTCTGCAGTTGTATTTCATCCAATGCTACAGGGTCAGCATCATTTGCTTTGGCTATTTTAGTACAGAGAAGTGATTTTTTCTGCTTGGTCAGTTCTGCAATTCCCAGAAGAAGTTTATCAAAATCTTCCTGACAATTTGCTTAATCACTAGCTGTAAAAAATTAACTTGTGACCACTTTTCTCAATGAGAAGTAAATCTTTCGAGGATCTGGATGATCCATAAACTCACCCCTATGCCGAATAACTGAAAATGCATTTTCTAAACAATCCTAGTTTAATCTATAAATCATTAAAAATTTTAAGTTAGCATTTTTTAAATAATCCCAAAGTTGCAATATTGAATTTAAGGTAAGAATCTAACCAGTTATGCAAGGAGCTGTTTGATTTCTTGCCCCTATTACTTTTAATGAGGAAAATGACGAAATTGTCTTCTAGAAAACCAATAATGTTTGCATTTTTGGCACAAACTGCACGCTTGAATAATGTTTTATGATTGATGCATTTTGAATTGCATGAATCAATCAAATTATTCATTTTCAATCAAAACCCTATTTGTTAGACCTTGATCACATACCATGAATGCAACATAAATACCAGTACTTGGGAAGCAATTTTATTATTTCTTCTCAAATCATCACCGAAGTCTTCATACCCAATTACTTCATCAGATGCCTTGTCATATGTTACCCCCGGGCTTAGTGCCATTTCATTAAAACTTATAATACACAATTTTTTCAATGACGAAAATGTTTCAGTCTTGTTCAATAAAATTAGAACATCATTACTAATACCTGGTGTCATTTTTACATTTTCCACTAACCGTTGTAAAGTGCGAATGCTTGGTAAAGCAAAAAGCTTTCCTAACATTTTGTATGTCTTTGGGCTGCAATGGTAAATTGAAAGGGCCAACATTTTATCTTCATTAGTCCACCTCAGCTGTCTTTTTAGCTTAGAAAAACGAGAGCGATGGTCCAGATAAAAAAATTGCACTCAGGTCCAAGAACTGCTGCATTGATACAGTCGGCAGTGGTTTTGATCGCAGCTGCTTCTTGGAACGATATATTTTTTGCCTCGTGCAATGTAAAAGTTTCTTTAATTTTATTTTTTGTGGTGTACTTTTAGACAATTAGCAATCCACTTTTTGCGTCTAAATAGATCAATTAAAAAATTAAATATTGCTTTAATGAATTTGTATTAATTTCCATTTTTTCTAGATTTTACTCCCAAAATACCTGAATTCTACAAAACGTGTGTGTCAAGTTAAGCAATTGCGGTATATTTTTTGTATACATTTTGACAATCGCGGAATAAACAAATCTACACATACCAAAATTTATGTTTTTGAGCATTTCGAGGTGGAAAACAATGCGTTTTCAAACTAAAAATCCATTTTCGGAGGCAAAATACATTTCAGTAGAAAAAAGTGCATTTTTAGTTCAAGAAAAAGTATTTTCTGTAAAGAAAAACATTTCTTGAAGAAAAAATCTTGTAAATGTACCAAATGTGACTTTTTTTGTCCAAAAATCGACTTTTACAGGCCAATAATCCTCACTGCGACGTTACAGTGATCTAAAAGCCTATTTTTGGGCTAGTGTCAATTTTTTCAGCTGAAAACCGAATTTTTTTGCCCGCAAATGCATTTCTTTTTGTTTGCAATTTAACTTTTCTGCAACAAAGGGCCACTTCTGAATATTCAACATTTCATATTTCCATTTTATGTTTTCTGCTTTTTTTATTTTTATTTTTATTTATTTATTTTATTTTCATTTTTATTTATTTATTTTATTTATTTTATTTATTTTATTTATTTTATTTATTTTTATTCTTCTTATTTTTTTTCTACTTTTTTATTTTTATATTTTTTTTTTATTTCTATTTTTATTTTAATTTTAAATGTATTTGTTCTTTGATTTTTATTTCTTGAATAAATCTAGTGTAATAAAATAACACAGAATTCAGTTTTTTGGGATGTAAAATAATAATTTTTGTAGGTTTTTTTTCTTCTTGTCTCTGTCTGTAGAAAGAGTAAAAAATAAAAATTCTGGATTTTTTCCCGCGCTAGTCTTTTAGCTGAAGGATTCTTTCTATTCCTAACGCGCAATCGTGCTGTACCAGTTTAGAACCCCGTAGTGCAACGTGTGGCTCGACGAAGCGAAGTCGCATTTTGTTTGTCCGCTTTTGATTTCCTTCGTCGTGGACCCGAGTGATTCGATCAGAAATCAATTATGGATTCGAATGCTAGCTT
Organism: Strigamia crassipes; assembly: GCA_034683725.1. Taxonomy (NCBI): domain Eukaryota; kingdom Metazoa; phylum Arthropoda; class Chilopoda; order Geophilomorpha; family Linotaeniidae; genus Strigamia; species Strigamia crassipes. The sequence goes on along the minus strand of JAQFXT010001092.1, from coordinate 161 downwards.
ATATCGGTTAGAATTTAGCTGCAAGTATAATTTTTGAGAATTTGAGATTTTTTTCGTTGTATCGTAAGACCGCATTTTATGAGTTGAGGCGTTTACATTGTGTCGTAAGACCGCATTCCTCCGAGAATGCGGCATTTGCAATTGTATTGTAAGACCTCATT
>JAQFXT010001091.1:0-21053 GCA_034683725.1 Strigamia crassipes | reverse complement strand
AATGCATTTTAAATGTAAAAAAATGCATTTTAAATGTAAAAAAATGCATTTTAAATGTAAAAAAATGCATTTTAAATGTAAAAAAATGCATTTTAAATACGAAACAATGCATTTTAAATGTAAAAAAAAAAAAAAAAAAAAAACAGACTTGGAGAGGGCCAAAGCATTCCCGATTTTAAAGGACCCCTAGTACATGTTCCACATTTAATCCGGATTAAGGGGAGGAAAGAGAAGAGCTAGACAGATAAATTTTCAAGTCCAAAGTATCTTTATCAATCGAAATAAATTCGAGGGTTTTTAGCCGTAAATTGTTTTTATTCCTCTCGCATCAAGGAAGCGCTTAAATGGGATATTCCGTTTGATAGTTACAGCTTAATGGCAGTTGCAATCTGTCTCCGGTGAACCGTGAGTGAAATTCATTTAACAGTTACTCGGTTCGAAACAGAAAAAAAGGTTACATGTATACACACCTCATAGATCTGAGTACAAGTTATTACTTGCGATTTGACGTTCCCATCCGTGGAATTAAATTCGCAAACTGAGTGAAAAAGTGTATTTTAGTAGAAAACAAGACGCAATGTGTAATATAAGAGAGATTTGTGCATTAATCACCCATGAATGCATTGGTCTTGGACAAAAGTTTATTTTTCGTTATAATTTGGTGCAATTTTAAACAAAATTGGGTTTTCTTTCGTCACACACAGCAAACCCAACAATCCAATTGATTTTTAAATTCCCTTTGTTTGCAGCGCACAAACTCATTTTGGCCATGGCAAGTCCAGTGTTTGAAGCGATGTTATTTGGAGAAATGGCTGAAAAGATGCAGCCCATTCTCATCCCGGATGTGTACCCAGACGCGTTCCAAACGCTCCTACAGTTGAGTATCGATCAGCTCGCGACACTTACAACTGGCGGGAAGATTTACTAGAATCTGATTCCAATCCGGCTTTTGGGGCCCCAGACCGAGACCCGGGACCCCGCATTTTCAAATTTCTAAGAAAATCAATAATTTTTTGGGGCCCACTAATAACTTTATCCGCACTCAAGAGAGGCCCACATTTTCAAATTTCTAAAAAAATTAGATAACACAATTATTTTTGGTCCCACTAATAAGTATTGCACACTTAGAGGAACCCCACACTTTAAAATTTCTAACAAAATTAAACAATACAATTTTTTCGAGCCCCGCACTTTCAAATTTCTAAAAAAATTGGATACTAAAATTTTTTCGGGCCCCGCACCAGGGGCGGACTTAGGTATTGCAAAGCCCCTAAGCACAAAATTTTTTTGGGGGCCCCCAAAAAAAATTTAATTTAAAAAAAATCTAAAAAAAAGAGTTCGCAGCTTATTATGGGATTATTTCGGGACCCCGATGGGTGGGGGCCCCTAAGCAACTGCTTATTTTGCTTACACGTAAGTCCGCTCCTGGTCCCGCACTTTAAAATTTCTAAAAAACTTGATAATAAATTTTTTTTGGGCCTTGATCTGATCCACTTCAATTTCGCAGATACATCTACACGGACGAAATCAGCCTCAACTCCGTAGACAAAGCGGTCGACGTGTGTTATGCGGCCAAAAAATACCTCCTGCCGCAGCTCGTACGCGAATGTACCCAGTACATATGGAAGGACATGTCGGCTAACAATGTGTGTAAGGCTTACGAGTTTGCTAAACTCTTCGACGTTCCCATACTAATGGAAAAATGTTTGCAAGTAAGAAATAATCAAATTTTCAATTAAAAAAAGTCTCCACAGATGGCAACACTATTCAGACTACAACAAACCATTTATTCTTTACCCACAAGTTGCCACCATACGCTTCTTGTCATAAAAGCCATCTCAGTCTTTATTGCACTCAATTCTATCTTACCACGTGATCCCCAGCCAACCAATGGATGGGGCGCACAAAACTGACCCTGTTCATTTCGTTGCCGTTCTAACGCAATTTATTTTAAATGTCCTCAGCAGATGGCGCATCTTGTCTGTTAGATGGCAACGCGATTAATCTGATTTTGAAAAGAATCGGTAGTGAAGTTATCTAGCAAACTTTAACTACAGTCTATGCCCGGTATCTTGATGCTAAATTCAAACACTAAATCCCATTTTTTTAATACGCAAACGCAAAAAAGCGTAAAATTGTCGATTGCACAGAAGTGGATAGTGTGCTATTACTATTATTTTTAAAAATCATATATTTATTGCGATTATGTTTTAGCAGACAAGAATTTTTCAGTTTGATTTTGGCATCAAGACACTGGGCGAAACTGTAGTTACCGTAAATACTCCGATAGAACACCCGCAATTTAGATATTGAATTCAATCAGTTTGGTCACTTTAGACAGTTTTTGAAGTCGTTTTGTTCAATTTAGACATTTAATTCACTCATTTTGGTCAATTTAGACATTTAATTCACTCATTTTGTTCAATTTAGACATTTAATTCACTCATTTTGGTCAATTTAGACATTTATTTCACTCATTTTGGTCAATTTAGACATTTAATTCACTCATTTTGGTCAATTTAGACATTTAATTCACTCATTTTGGTCAATTTAGACATTTATTTTACTCATTTTGGTCAATTTAGACATTAATTCACTCATTTTGGTCAATTTAGACATTAATTCACTCATTTTGGTCAATTTAGACCTGTATTGTAAAGGATATTAAATTCAAGTAGCATCCTGCACTCAATGAGAACATTTACAACATTACGAAACAGTGCAGAGTATAGAAAGATGTTGTATCCCCACCTGACAGTTTGTCACATTTCTAGACTACAACAGTTACGCGTTAACATCCGTCCAAACTCCAAACTGCCTTTTAGATTGGTAAAGTTTGATGAATCCATTATGACAATTTATGACCATTAACTATAATTCTCTTCAACCTAATCCGTAATATCTATTATAAAACTGAATTATGGATTTAATAAACTTAAAATGGTCGAATGCAGAGGATGTTATTAAGCATCCATTACCCCATTAGTGTCAAAACAAATCACGTTCAACGCATAAATCACCAAACGTTTCTTCACTTTAGGCAGTGGCATCGTCGGCCGACGAAGTTCTTCGCTCGGAGTCCATTTCCGACTTGTCGATCGACACAATTCGCGTCATTCTGTCCTTGGAGGAAATGAACTTATCGTCCGAACTCGTCGTGTTCAACGCCGCCCATCGATGGGCAGAACGGGAAGCCGAGCGACGCGACTTAGAAATCACCGGCTCCAACATCAGACAGGTGAGAAGAAAAAAATCAATACCACCGACAACTAAATCCCCCCCCCCCCCCATTAAGTGCACTCAGAGTTTCCGCTTTCACACAAAAACAGTCATAAACACAAATCAAGAATAGAGTGGCTAGTTTATACGCCTAGTTTTAATTTTTACAACTAAATTCAAAATGTCTGCCACACGAGTTAGACTGTGAAGCACCGAGTAAAAAAAAAAAAAAAAAATTTAATTGCCTTGAACTTATAAAACCCATAACTAGCTGGGGTGTTTTCGAGATATCATAATGCTGACCGCTACCGTCAGCGCCCCCTATACGTAATAAAATGCTTTATGTTAATTCCACTTACCAAGATGGATGCTCATTCTTCAACTCCTACATTAGCATATTCATAAAGACTCACAAAAACAAAATAATCTCATACGTATTCATAGTTTAGCAGGTTTTCGTCTTTTGTTTTTGTCGTTTATGATAAATGCCACGCACCAACTCAACAGGTTTTCCATTTCAGAATGTTTCCAGAAATGGCTAGTGTTGTGTATTATCTGCAGAAGCTCTTTTGCCAACAAAACAATAAAAAATGAACGGAAATTCATGGATTTTGGGAGTTTTATCCATATAAAACCAACCCAAAAAAAACGATTTTTTTTTTTTGTTGACCTCCTTTTAAAGGTTTTTATTTAACTTGACCTGAAACCAAATAAACAGAAACTTTGAATGCACCTACCAATCCATTAAAACCCACATAAACAGGAACTTTGAATGCATTTACTGATCCACCGACCTCAACATCGATCAGATGTTGGGCGATTTGATTTATTCCATCAGATTTCTTTCCATGACCGCCTCGGAGTTCGCTTCCGGTCCCACCACATCGGGCGTTTTCACCGACGAAGAAATTCTCTCGTTTCTCCTCAACATCGCGTGCCCCGGCAGTCGCGCCTTTCCGACAACTTTGGACAGCTGTCGCTTATCAGTAGCCAAAAGAAAGATCTGCACCAAGAAATATCACTGCACCCTCAGTTACCCATCAGTAATGCGCTTTAGTCATGCGCCAGTGGTCACGGAACTGCGTTTGTTTGTCGATAATGACATTCTATTGCACGGAATCCAGTTCAATAGTCAGGTATCGATCGTGTAAACATTCGACTCGCCGCACTGTCTAATTATGTTTGGCTGTGGTTGACAAAAGTTAATGGGTTGGTCTTTTGGTGACAGCGCCAGTTAATTGAAAAGATTTGTTCTATCAGTCTTAATTATTTTAATGGGATTTACTGTGCTGCCCCTGGGGTTTGCTGCTAAAGCTCCACAAGTTAAGCCAAATTCCTTAATCTAGGGTTTTCTGAAGGTCAAATGTCTTTGGATTGTGGCGCTGTTTGACCCCTTTAATATAAACCGCGAAAATCTCAAGCGAAATTATCAAATCTGCAAGATTTAATTGATGGGTTTTTTAAAAATTCAAAAATTTATTGAATAATAGCATCGAATTGTAGTAGCTCGACAGCGGCTAGTAATCGAAGAAATCCTGGACTTAAGATTTTTGACAGATTTCTTAACATCTTGATTAGATTTCTGAACATTTCTCAAGATTACTAAAGATTTTTCAATATTTTTTAAGATTTTTCAATATTTTTTTAAGATTTTTCAATATTTTTTAAGATTTTTCAATATTTTTTAAGATTTTTCAATATTTTTTTAAGATTTTTCAATATTTTTTTAAGATTTTTCAATATTTTTTAAGATTTTTCAATATTTTTTAAGATTTTTCAATATTTTTTAAGATTTTTCAATATTTTTTAAGATTTTTTAAAATTTTTCAAGATTTTTTAAGATTTTTCAAGATTTTTTCAAGATTTTTCAAAAATTTTCAATGTTTCTAATGATTAAGTTTTTAGACATCTATCTTAAGAATTTTAGGATTTAGCACGAAATTTTCTAACAATTTTGAAGATTTAGCTCAAAATTTCCAAATAATTTTTGCGATTTGCCTCAAAATTGAATTTTTTTTCACGAACTTATTATTGTTTTCATTTCAGGTGTTTCCGAAATCATCAAGTAATGAATATAAGGAAAGTGTTCATGTTCAAGTGTGTGACGACGACGGCTTAGTGATGGCTGAAACGCATTTCTCAGCACTTGTAGGTTGGGACGAACGAGTTGATGTGTCACTGGCAAACCCTTTCCCAGTAGCACAACACAGGCGCTGCGTTGTTAAGGTCATTTTTGGAACACCAGGATCGTACAAGTGCTATTCCGAACTATTGGGGCCAGTTCAAAGTGAAGGAGTTCATTTTACTTGCACATACCTCAATGGAATTCTCATTGGCATTCATACCATCACATTTTCTTGCCCCGATAATGGCACGACAAACAGCGGATCGCTTAGTGTGTGTCAGAACACAAATTCTTCCTGAAGAACAAAACCATACCATAGAACACCCAACACAGTCGTAACAGCCAATCAGCAAGCTCAAAAAACCAATTATCCTGATAATTTACCACGATAATGGCACGACAAACAGCGAATCGCTTAGTGTGTGTCAGAACACAAATTCTTCCTGAAGAACAAAAATTTACCATAGAACACCCAACACAGTCTTAACAGCCAATCAGCAAGCTCAAAAAACCAATTATCCTGATAATTTACCACTCCCACCAATGAGGAGAGCCGTTACAAAACGACTATCGTTCATCCGATCAATTCTGAAACGCGTAACAAACCACATTTGTCATCCGATTGGTTTTCACTGGAGAAAATCCCTGGTGCCAGGGATTTTCATCAGTAAAACATTCTCTTGCTTGTGGCGCCCTCTGTTGAGGATATTTCAAACAAATCCTAATGGCGTTTTGTTCACATTGGAATTCCTCAAGGTGGTATGATTGATTTTTATATTTTCTATCGGTAAATTCTCGTATAAAATACACCTTGCACTTGAGTAATTGTCGAGATAAGATCAGCAAGCATCTTGTTGACAAATAGAGGCACGTGTAATCTTTTCAGGCAAGAAGATTCGTGCTGACCTAATTGTCCCAATAATTACTCATCCACTGGGTATATTACTACTGATAATTTTTTCATCGAGTCAGCTGTTTGGCTGTTGTGGAGCTTCCCATTGACCAAGAACCGACCAGTGATACTATCTTACTAAATACACTTAATGAAAAAAAGATATACCGGTAGTTTTATTTCTAATAAATTTGCACTCAAATAAACTGCAAAAATTGTGCCTTACATTGACCCAGTGCTCTAAAGTGGTGCAAATCAAAAAACTCATTGTACTTGTTCAAGAAAGCTCTTAGTTACTTCCTGTTGCGTGTAAGCCTTATTACTCCTTTGGAGTGTTCAATAGATCAAATTACAGAATCGTTTTGCGCGCTCTGGTGGCAATTTTGTGCACTACGTGGTAGGCAACAAGTAAACAGCGTATTACAATGCCTACTAATTGTGCTGCTTTTGGGTGTCACAAAATTTATTTACCAGTATCCGTTTATTTATTAAACGATCGAATCAAAAACTGCATTCAAAATACACTAGCGCAACGTGTTTGTTGCCTACCACGGTCTGTGCATGCGCGAAAAGACCCGGATGAAAACAACAACAGTAATTTGGTCTATATTAAATACTGTACATGAATGCACATTGCTATTGTTTGTGGAAAAATAAAAATAAAAATATTTTTATTTTATTAGATTATTTGTTGAATTACAAAATAAAATTTACAAACCAATTTGCCCTTCTATAATCTAATTTTGGTTGAAAATTTTAAAAAACAAACACAGATGGCGTATAAAGTCAACATCCACCACACACAAACATCTCTCCTACCTATTATAATCAATATTATCGCTCAACTCTTTCAACCCTTCAACTAAGGTCACCATTGACACCCATGCGTCTTGCTCTAGAACTATTTCAAATGAAGAAATAATTGATACTTCTGACAAAGTAAGAAATGGCAACCTAACACACCGAGCTTAAACTCCACGTATCGACAAAATATCAAAGTACTGTCTCTCATAAAAAACCTATAAATACATAAAAGAAAGAAAATGGCAAAAAGAATAAAAACATGACAGTATATTTATTATTTATAGGCAATTTTGTTGCCTGGAAAAGACCATAACTTGTCTTTTTATGATTTATCGGTCAGCCAGTAGAAATTGAAGTAGCTATAATTTGCCATTGACAAAAGAATAACGTCTTACGACACAAACACACTAAACAACAGCAACAATATTAAATAGTAATTGATCTGTCACACAGTTCACATCACTGCAAATGCAGAGCTTACAGTATATCACACTTTATTTACAGAGGAAAAAACTGGTCCAGCTGCTAGCTAAAGCACCATCTGGTGTGAAATTGCTCAAACTCCCTATCAAAACAAACCATTAAGATCGCACTAGTGCAACATATCTTCTAGATCGGTACAAATTCCTCTTTTTATCGATTAGAAAAAATCTTTATTATCTTACAATTTTTACAATAAATCAATCAGAACCAGACTACTGAACTGTCCATTTAATCACGTGATTAACATTCAACTGCATTTTATAATGTATATTTAACACCCCAGCAGAAAATAAAAATTGTCCTGCTAAAGTTCCAGTCTCCAACCTATTAGTATCCACTTCAACATCACCAACTGTTCCTTCAATTCCATAAAGCCTAACATGGTCAATATCAGTTGAAATTTCTTTATTTTGCAAATATGCAAAAGCACCATTGCTTTCTTTGGCATCTACAATCATTGAATCATTCGCAACTTCCACAACCACATGCAACTCTGGGCCTCCGATCGACTCCCCGTCATCGATAACTAGGTACCCGCGACTCTTAAGACTTCTCCGATCCAATCCTACATAAACAGTGTATGCACTTTTTCTTGTACCGGCAATACTTGTGTGTGGTGCTTGAGTGAAAATCACATGACCACCCCGAATGAAAACATTCACATTATACATAGGTGCAGGTATAGTAACCCACTTGCCATCAGTAACTTCTTCAGGCATTTCAATTGCCACACCAGAATAAAATTCATACCAATCCACATTTGGCAACCATACAGTCACAGACATCTTCTTCTTCTGCACACATGGAATGAACAGAAGTCCTTTACCCCAAAGAAACACATTCATCTCACTTATTGTCTGTTTGTACTGTGGAAACTCAAAAAACAAAGGTGTCATTACTGGAGTTCCATGCTTGTGGGCATTGTAGAAAAGAGTGTAGAGATATGGAAGCAGTGAGTAGCGTAATTTCAACACCCGTGCAGCAAACAATGTAAATGCTTCATCAAAGGCCAATGGATTTCTTTCTTTTTCATTTTCATTGTAGAACGACAGTGCTAAGGGATAAAAAGCGCCGGCTTGAAACCATCTAGCACACAAATCAATCTCCGCTTTATCCAAATGTCCACAGATTGGCACTCCAGATAATGGGATCCCATAAATAGATGCTTCTTGTACATACAATATTGACTGTTGCAATGATTCCCAATTGCTGTAGTACAGTCCACCCCAAACACCTCCAAAGTGACCGGTTCCGGTGAAACTTGCAAGACTCAATAGAAAAGACCGCTTAGGTTTATCTTCTACAAGTGCTTTTGCCATCATAGCTGTGTGCAAATGTCCATATTTATTGCCAACTTGTTTGTGTGTTTGACCATTGTGGTACAGTACTTCAGGACATAAGGTTGGTCCACAAACATTTTCAAAATTTGACTGTAATGGGGTCAGTGGAATATCTGAACAAGGATTTTCAGTAAAGTTTCTCAAGTCCAGTGGTGTATTCCAATGCAATATGTATCCATCAAAATTGATGTTAGCTTCTGTAGACAAATGTGTCAGTACTTTTTTCATCCAAGTTGACGCCTCAGGATGTGTTGGATCTAGATATGCAACACTCACATCGCCCCAGAACTCACTAAAATTAGATTCCAAGAATATAGACATATCCACACCAGTATCAAATGCATATGTCATGTCTTTGGACATTGTCTTGTTAATTGCCAGTTGAGGAAAAGTCACTCCTAGTAGTTTAACTCCATTTTGTTTCATTTCACTCAATGCATCTTGCAAATCACTTCTTTTGGACAAAGCTTCTTCGTCTTCAAAGATCAATTCCTGCAATATAGATGAGTCGAGACAGTGAGATGCCAATGGAATATCATGCTTCTTAAGATCCCTCATAAGTTGAAGATAATCCACTTTTCCTTCTGGACAAAGATGGTATCCAAGTGCCCAAAAAGGAGGCAAAGCCGGTCTTTCGCTCAAACCCGTAATGTCCGTCAACTGTGACACAACATCTGCCGGTCGTGGACCCAATGCAATGTAGACATCAACAATGGGTCCTGCAGTACGTATTACAAGAGCAGGTATTGACAACAATGACACTCGTAGCACTTGGCCGGTATTGAATATCACTCCATGAGCTTTTCCATCGGGTTCCACGCACAAATACTGCGGATGTGCACCATACAATGACGAATCTTTATCAAAATAAGACATGTTGCTTAGCAGCATCCAATCGTCACCATTTGTCGACCGTTTAAGTTCATTCTTGTTGACAAACCCAAGACCGTATAGAGCGCTGCCTGGTGGCAATAGTATAGTCATCTCTGTGTAGGTTTGAGTTATTACCAATGCCCCTACACAGTTCAGTGAAAAGATTCGTCTTCCAGTTTCAATTCTCTGGACAAATATATCAACGCATCCTGTATCCGCAAGAACGGCTTTGACATCGTATAAAACATCCGTTGTCTCTCCGGCAGAAGACTTGGAAAGCAGTGAAGAATTAGGTGAAAACTGCAGCTTAAATAGTTGGCTGCTGGTCTTCAAAACAGACAAATAGACTGCAGTAAGTAGTTGATTTTGTCTGATCCAGTTTGTTGACAGACTAGACTGATACGTGTGCAGTTGAAGAGGAAATTGTAAATCATTTTCTAATGTTGTGTTGGCAACTTTTTCCACTTGTTCATCCGATACCATTAACCTGGTTAATATGAAACCAAAATTAAAAACAACAAATCAGCTTTTTTTTTTTTAGCGTATAAATAATATTTTCTACATGTTTTTCATTCTAACGCATGCAGTGCTGTAGTCTAGAGTATATGCAGCTTTGGGCAGTATATTACAGCATATCTTCAGCTTTACATAGTATATTACAGCAACACTTCTCAAAGTAATGATCCGTGGAACAAGAGGATGCCGGTTCACCACTTTACCGTTAAAACTCAACATTGTTCCTCTAAGAAGAACAATGTTTAAAATAAATTTGGTATCTTGGTATCAGACCACGAACATTAAGTGCTCTTAAATATAAATTAAATTAAATGTTGCCTAGTCCTAGTTCCATCAAAATTTCACCACCCCGCAATATGATGATATTAATACATTCGACTAATTTGCGTAACTATAGTTTCCTTGAATACTACCTGTTTGACATGTTAGAGATACGCCTAATAAAGTTGTTCTTACTTAAAACGTATTCAATATGATGATACCAGTCCTTAACACATTGGGACAAAAAAATACCAATCCGCTACATCCCATAGTTTGAGAAGTGTTGTATTACTGTATACAGAGCTTTCCTAATACATTCAAGCACCCTGAGCTAATTTCATGCACCTTGTGCAAAAGTATGAGGGTGCCACTTACCCTACCCAAAAACCCCCATACGATAGGACACGCCGGGGTCGTATTATTTATTCGACTGTTCATTTATTCGCCAGTAAATCTAACCAAACCTCACCTAACCTATCCTAACCTGACCTAACCTAATCTATCCTAACCTAAACCAACCTAATCTAACCTAAACGAAACCCAATGACCAAAATACAGTTTATTCCTGGCGAATAAATGAACTGTCGAATAAATAAACCGTCGAATAAATGAACAAACACCATACACGCCTGGCACCCTTTAGCTCTTGGTGTTCAGTATAGTTTCGGTTTTATGCAGTATACCTTCAGCTTTATGTAGTACATTACCAAGGATGGCCCTAGAGACATCCCTAGGGATGGCCCTAGAAATTTTGCCAGCAATAAAAATATATCCACTCAAAGACAACCTTCACACAGAGCATGTCTCTTCTTTTCCACACACTAAAGCATCAAAACCCACAGCATCGTCGGCTTCACACAGTGTTGTAGTAGGTGGATGTAGACAGGTATACGACGACTTTTTTTACGACTATAGCACTGAATGCACGTTGAAATTTATAGCATTTGAATCGTTTGTTCTTTCAAACATTAAAAATTAGGCCTTCCGATCCTTCATCGTTAGATGCTGGATCATCATCAGGTTATTTATACACTAAAAGCCTTCTGTCCAAACCTGTAACTAGATGGCAATCGATGATAACATCGAGGAGCTGAAACACTTCTTAATTCTACAGCCATCTCTTCTCTCCAACAGCAATCCCACTTAAGACACGTGTCGATATTGACTTCACCGACCCCAGGAAAGCATTCAACCCTACGGAAATCAAACACCTGCACCTTTTCTTTGCAATTAATCGATTTTTTCTCTTACATCAAATGTGGTTTAATACTGCACACTCCAATATATTTATCAATTTTTCTTCGGGTGTACAAGGCTTCGAATAAAGTTGGGAGTCCCAAACTGACTCCAATCAAAACCGACAAAAAGATTGCTACATACACGCCAGGCATGATTCTAGACAAAATGGCGCATTCTAAACAAACTTAAATTTCACATTAAAAATAAAATCGGTACAATTTTGATAACATTTTCTACCTTTTTTAGGAAGCCTTTTATCTTCCTCCGGCTCAGAAATAGCAAAATCCTCGTTTATAGTAAGTTTAGGCATTTTTCAAGCGGTAATGTTTGTGCAATTTCTATTTCAGGTTACCATGTTTTTTTCGCTCCATTATCACAATCAGATAAATATTCTCATATCGCACCAAGTAAACAGTGAAACTTAGCAACACACGGATTTAAAAACACCAAAGATATCTAACGTTTTTAATTATTTTCAGTATAATTTTAACTACAGCAAATAACAAAAATAAATAAACATGGTCGAAATAAAATAACAACAATTGTTTTTTTTTTACTTTTTATTTATTAATTTATTAATTTTTTAAATATATTATTGCCAAAGACAGAAGAAAGTCAATCTTCTTCCTATTTTTGTTATTAGTATTGAGTCTAATTGGTATACTTTTGATTCCCACACTAAGTCATTCAGAGAAATCTAATCACTCTTAGTTCTTTTAATTTGTTATTTCCTCGTGATTTGCAGTTATCGCCGGGCAACATGTTCAAACCACGAATCACAAATGCTTCGAGCGTTTGATTTCACCACGCATTAATCTCATCGACATATGATATAATGGTCTAATTTCCGCAGTATCACATCACAGCTGATTACGAAATATATCATAATTATTGTCTCTCCTTTTGTCCAAGTCATTTTAAGGCCTGCAACTTTTGAAGCCAGTTTCTGAGTTTTACACCAAATCTATTTTACGGATCTCTTTTTTAAATAACGTCGCAAATTTGGACCCCGCCCAATTAAAATACCCAGAACTCCAACAGAACCATCAACAGAATCGCTATTGTTCAAAGATAAGTAAAACGTCTGACTTGAGCCCTGGAAGTCATCTTCAACTCGTAAAACCCTTTTTCCTCCTGTTTATTCGGTTAATAAAACAGAAATCAATTCAGAAATACCATTAAATAGGTACGCAGTGAGCACTAATTGCTATTTTCAGTCAACCAATAGAATGTGGCTTTCGAAATCAATTTAAAGGCCCTGAATAAAATATTACAGCTCTTCATTCCACCACCAATTTAAATTTAAATATGCCTTATGGAATTTTAAATAAAGAAAAAAAATTTCAATAATTAGTAATCTCAAAATATTAAAACCAAAAAAAAAAAAAAAAAACTTTTTCATTCTACTTGTACTTAACTTATATTCAGTGCAGTCAAACAAAAAAAAAATAAATCAAGCTTATATTTCCATAAAAAGACACTTTAGAATTGCATCTGCTGAGCAAAGCCTATTATATTACTGTTATGTTGATTTTTATCTCAGCAGTGCAAAATGCATTTTCATGCTCCATTATCGCATGTAGTTTTATATTCACGTCTGATGTCTGGTTTCATTCTCTTTTTAAAAAAAAAAAAGTTTACACAATGTTAAATATATAAAAAAAAAAACTCATTATTTTTATGTCAATTGCCAAATTTATTTTCCAGTCTTAGCTATGCATGTAACTATTTTTTTCAATAAACCCAGCAGCCTATCTACAGCTACTTTTACATTACACTGCATTTAGTTTGTTTCACTGCACTGTGAAATGATCCAGTGCTTGATTGACAACAACCAAAAATTCCAGAAAAAATATTTCAATGGTTTCTTTTCCTTTAACTGCAGACTGCACCAATACAATTCACTGCACAGAATCTAGACAATGAAAAATAAAGGTGAGATACCAATATACCTAAAAAAAACAGAAGCAGTATAAATTTGACATGTCCACAAAACTGAATCATTGGATTATTAAAATACCTAAAATAGAAGCCAAAACTGTGTTCCAAACCAAGAAACTATAACCCAAACAAGAGAGGCAATATCCATGCAGCCGTCGCGTATTCAAATCAAAATGCATACATGTTTGGTTTTGACTACATGATTACACATTTAACAGCCAAATAAAACGAATTACAATTTTTAATAAATTTGTTTTTAGAAAATTAAATTAACTAAAACGAGGTCAAAACGATATTTTTGTTTGGCCATTCCGCAAGAAGCCCAAAACGAGATTCAAAACAAAACAAACAAGAAACGCCTAAAACGACTAACACGGCGTTTTGGAATGTAGCTAGTTGTCTCCAAATCACTAATTTGACCTTAACCTCCCAAACCATCTTTACCATGATCCCAATAAGCTGATGCTGCTTCCAGTATTGGCCATGCAAAGAACGTACAGCGAAACGACTTTTCATTTCATTTCATTTCATTTCATTCCACACTACATTTAAGGTCAAGCTGCACAAGCAGCAACTCAAATGCCATCTGGTGTTAGCAGATGACATTATGCCACCAGCATAAACTCTCTTGCAAAATGCAGATAAGCCTAACTGATAGTTTAGCTGGAGAATCTGAGCGGTTGAACACCCAAATATAAGTTTGCAAACTCGAATAAAACACGTCATTCCAAAGTTAAATTTCGACATAAAAATGATTTTGTTTTTTTCATTTATTTGCCTATTATATAGAAAATTGCTATTCAAAGCTCCCTGCAGTGTCATCATCTCAACGCGTGATACCGAGTTATGCGTTACAGCCAAGTCATCACTGTCCGGCTGATCTTTCACTGTTTTTCATCTCGGCGAAGGTGTGTGCGAGCAAGCGTAACGAGCCGGTCTCACTGTGTGCACTCTCTTAACTCCTCTCACCCAACATCCTTTTTCATCAATCCTTCAGCCCCGGAGTGTGGCACGTACTCAATTTTTTTCTCTTTGCATGTAATCTGGAGTATCAAGTCCACTCTTCCTAATTTTATCACTTCTTATGGTTCAGAATTAATTAACAATTTCCACATTGCAAAAAATGTCAATATGTTTTTCCAGCAATGCGCTTACCTTGCGAATAAAGTCGGAGACTATATGCAGCAGCGCTCTTGCAAAGTTATTAATTAATTTCTCTCGGTAGCGCAAAATAAAAATTCCTCAGCATCTGTTTGTGAATTTTGAGGTATACTCAGATAGTAGAGCTGTCTGGTATTTACTGATTTGCACTGACAATGAAATTTGCATCAAAATTTGGTTGATTTGCTAGATTTCAAGCTGATTTGCTGTATTTGCAAATAATTTGTTGAATTTGCAACTGATTTGCTGGATTTGCAACTCATTTACAACTGATTTGCTAGATTTGCAACTAATTTGCTGAATTTGTAACTGATTTGCAACTAATTTGCTGGATTTGCAACTGATTTGCAACTGATTTGCTAGATTTGCAACTGATTTGCTAGACTTGCAACTGATTTGCTGGATTTGCAACTGATTTGCTGAATTTGCAACTGATTTGCTAAATTTGCAACTGATTTGCTAAATTTGCAACTGATTTGCTGAATTTGCAACTGATTTGCTGAATTTGCAACTGATTTGCTGGATTTGCAACTGATTTGCTAGATTTGCAACTGATTTGCTGAATTTGCAACTGATTTGCTGAATTTGCAACTGATTTGCTGAATTTGCAACTGATTTGCTGAATTTGCAACTGAATTTCTAGATTTTCAAGTGATTTGGTTTTTTATGCCTGTTGAGTAACCCCATTCCTGGGATTAATTATAGCAAAGTAACAACACATACTTCAAGCTTTAAATCAATGTTAATCAAGACTAACTGTATTGCCAAAACCACAGAGCTGTCTGTTAACTGCTAAGTTTGTTAAGTGTAAACAACCTAATTAAAGGAAAGTGTGTATAAAAGCTCGAATAATTCAATTATCGAGTCATTTAAAGCAGGGGCGACCAAAGTGCACAAATTTTTCATGGATTTCCTTAAGTTGAAACAGTTTAGCGAGTAAATTTTTAAAATATTAATTTCCGCTGCAACCCAATGCGTAATTGCAAATGTTAAATGAATACATTCGCTACCTCCGTTCGGCGTGATAAAACAGATTTATTTATATCAGGCCCACGGACAATTTGGCCAAACTATTTCACTCCAGATTTGCCTATGTCCAATTTGCCTTTGTTCAATTTGTTGCCAACATAAGCCGACTTAAGCAATGTAGGTTAGGAGAATAACGATTAATCAGAGTTAGACAATACGTCGACAAATTGCATTTCAGCACATTGGAGGATTACAGGCCAATCATCGAAAAAGATTTGTCCGTGTCAGCTTTAAAGTGGTAAGAACTGGAAGCACCGAAACTAAGAGCAGAAAATTGCGCACGTCTCTGCAATTATTCAAAACTTATATTGTAGCGTAACTGAGCCATGTATTATATCCTTCTTACATTAACTGTTTTAAAGAGTACGCTAAAATGTAATTATAAACCAAAATGTTTTCGACCACTGTTGCTCTTTCTCAGTGGGTTACTGCAATTATTGCAATAAAATTTACAATGCCCTGAAAAAAAAATTAAACTTTAAAAAAATTATCAGTAGTAATATACCGAGCGCGCCGAGTAATGGTCGAACAATTAGATCTGCACGAATCTATGTCTGATTTTTAAAAACTTATAAAAACCAAAAAAAAAAAGAAAGCAATAATAGTGAAAACAATAATAAAACCAAAAAAAGCCCTAAAAAAATGGTTTGAATTAAAAAACTTGTTTGTTGCTGTTTCACAAGCGCCGCCATTTTTAAATGCGCGTTTGAAGTTGATAAGTTTCAATGCGTGTGAACTAAACTTAACTGCGTTGCAACCTAACAACGTAGAACTACATCATTATGCGACATCACCGTGTGACGTCATTTCCATCACCGATTCAATATCGTTTTTTTCCTCCTAATCCGAAAGATGACGTAGTTCTACGCCAAGAGCAAGTTAACAAAGCAGTAATTATCTGACAGCCATTAGCCAGACTAATCCCGAAAAAGAAAAATGAAACTAGTTTCTCAACGTCGTGTTAAACTTGTGGAAAAAGAGTTCAGTTTTAAAAACTATAAAAACACAACTTAATGAATGGCGCTCATAAATTAGTCTCGTTTTCTCCAGAGTTACACTCATTCCGGCATGTCCACTTAGCGGATGGCCATGACAGATGAATAAAATTCACTTGACAAGTGAGCGAAGAATTACTGCTTTGAATCCGTTGCCGAAATCATTGAGTTCTTACTCAAAAGTTGGATTAAAGGATACTAACGTAAAATAAACAACATTTCGTTTCCTAGCAACTGAATGTGAACTGAACCTAACAAGATTTAATTGGCTGTTCCTGCAATTACCGGACGACCACAAACAGCAACAAGAATGTTGCTCCAAGATTTTTTGTACAGCTGCCTGTTCTATTGGTCACTACTAAATAAATTCTAGTGATTTCCTCAATTTTCATTTATTCCTCATTTCTTCCGTAATCCGCCATTGGTGCAAGGAAAATTATTAACCTAAATTTCCTTTTAACCAAATCTGTTTTTGCCTCCATTATTCATGCAGCATGTCTTGCCAAATCAGCATTTTGCAGATTCAAAACTTGGCACAACTGAAAGACGGAGAAGAAGAAAAAAAAAAAAAAACCAAATCCCAAAGTGGACATTTGTTTCATCAAGTACTTTTAGTGGGAAACGCAATTTCCCGTCTCGCTAGCTTGCTCCATTTATAGCAGTCATTAAACATCTACCACCGTCAAAACTCTCATCTTTTAAAACCGCCAACTAAAAGAAATCATCCTCGCATTGTACACAAGTCCGTATTTTTCACGTCCCTTCAGATAACAACACCAATCAATACTTTTCAAGAAAGTCCACTAGCGCCATGACAACCCAATAACTGATACACTTTTCAACATCCGATCCCACCAAAAGTCTATTCTACATGGCCACCTACATCTCACAAAATGACAAATTTTCGTGTCTCAAAGATGTCATTCCTCGTCTGATGAAGACGAAGATGGATGTGACATCGCGTCGATATACAATGTCTACATTATAATCGATTTATACGTTATAGAAGTCGCCCTCGAATTATAATCACGACAAATGAAATTCGAGTATATAATTCACTAATTTTGTTAGTGTAAATAGTGTAAATAGATTCCGAGGGACATTCATCTCGACATGACATATGTATATTTTATTGTAACAACCAAAATTGTCATAACAACTGACTACAATAAATATAACAAAGCAATACCAATAATATATTTCACAACACTCTCCCATATTGGTAATCTTACAATTTTGTAATATTGAATGTTATATCCTTTTAAATTTCCTTAATTCCTATTCCATCCAATGCCAAAGCTAATTTAGATTGTGTACAAAAATTTACGCTAAAATACATTTTTTTTTTAAATAAGAGTCCCGACTCTTAATCACCCGGTAGCGTGCGCTGCAAATTTCTTATTTTTTATGAAAAATGTAAAGGTGAATCAAATAACTCTTGAAATCTCTTGTTGCAATTTATTGCAATCTCTCCTAAGCCTGTCAAAAATCAATAAGGCAAATCTTGTTTTTTTTTTGTTTTTTTTCACCAAAATAAAAAAAAAAGTGAAAATCAAATAAAATCTCAATTTATTTTGTCGCTTTGACATTTCACTTTATGAAAACTGTAAACAGTCACACCCCTAACCCCACGTCCACTAGGTGCCGATTGCAACTTGGACCCAAGAACCAACCCAAAATAAATTATATTTTTTTTGCACATTAAGCACTTTAAACCACGCTTAAAATTGCATCTTGCTAATATCTATCCAGAGACACGAGGCAAATTATTCAAAAGTCATTTCCACTTTTTCCGAGAAAACAAATCGGGTCAACACGCGCAAACAACCTACAATTTTCATTTCAAAAACCCTCGACAAATTACAAAATGAAATGTTGCAAAACCCGATCATCGAGCCAATTTGCCATGGGGAAAAAAAAAAAAAAAACACGACACCACCGACACCACCCCCCAATGAAAACACGTCGTGGAACCCGAGTAAATGGACAAAACGAGCGCCGAGCCCCGCTCCGCTGTGACGTCGCCCGACACGCATGTGCACATCGGTCTAGCTTCCCTGCGTGTATCAATGAGTTGAGCCTCGGTTGAGAACACAGCGACTCGGTACGCGAGACACACCACATGGTCTTAGAAACGCGGTGACTCGTACGAACGTCGACTCGCCGTGCCATGGATTGGAACGTATCGAACGCGGAGCCGCCAATCAATCAAATCGGTCCCAACGCAAACTTGACTCTGCCGCTGCACCTGACTTTCACCCGGGACTCGTTGATCAGGGTGAGTGTGTACGGGGTGCTCTTCGTAGTGGCCGCGGTCGGCAACTTGACCGTGCTCATTACTCTGCTGAAAAACCGCCGACGGAGGTCCCGAATCAACATGATGATCCTGAACCTGGCGGTCGCCGACCTCATCGTCACATTCATCATGATCCCCCTCGAGATGGGCTGGCGACTCACGGTCCAGTGGGTCGCCGGCGAGGTGGCGTGCAGAACTTTTTTGTTTCTTCGAGCGTTCGGACTCTATTTATCGTCCATGGTCTTGGTGTGTGTCAGTCTGGACAGATATTTTGCCATCCTGCACCCGCTCAAAGTGAACGATGCTCAACGACGTGGGAAAATCATGCTGCTCTTTGCCTGGACTATCAGTGTTCTTTGCTCAGTACCACAGGTAAGCCGCTCCACTTGCTCCGCATTACGCTTTTTCCCATACCCCAAACTGTTCAATGGCCTAAAAACTCCCAATCTGCCATCGCAACTTGCATATCTATCGCCGTCCCAAATAAACACCAACTTTCTTAAAGTGATTTTAACGACATTAATGGCGCACTAGAACTATAAGCCTTTTGATCAAACCATTAAAGCTAGAAATTAATTTTTGTCCAGTCATGATACGCAATAATATGTAAGCGGGGAAAACCAGCAATTGTTTCCATCAAGGAAATTGGCAAACTAAATTAATTTTGACGACATTTTCTGCCATCAAAAGAAATTTGGTCAATTGTCCGTATAGCTGGTCATCTGGAAGTCAATAAAGTCCAAAAATATAAATGTGTTCATTTCGTGTTGGTGCTGCGCAGTGAAGCATCACCGCAAAAACAATTTTTTTTTTTTTTTGTTATGGAGTGGAAACAATAGTTTTGCAGGTTCCACCAATTACCGTGTTTGCTTTCGTCCCCAATCAAAGCACACAGACGCCTAAAAGCATCCACCAAAAGTCTCCGACTTCGCTTCCCTGCAATTCCATTTAAACATCCAATTTGCTCCATCCAATGGAGGTGTCTCTCGAACAACCGATTTAAGATAAAATGTATATTTCATCACCACCTGGCGCAAACTTTACAAATAAACTTACAAATAAATTTACACAATTTATGCTTGAAACCCACTGAATGTGCGCACAGGTGTTCATAGTTTGCCACGTTTTTTGCAGCCAAAGTTTCAGCGGTTTAATTATTCCAAGCAGAAAACGAGATCACGCGCACCAAAGCTTTTCAATTACACACTTACAAGTTTATATGTCACCATTCGTATTTGGAACAGTATATTTTCTTTTGAAGCATCTCTATTGATGTAATGTTTGACCAAACAAATACTAACAGCTCTGTTCTCTTTATTGCTCTGAATGAGCTCCAACTTCGACGTGTAAAAGCCAACAGTAATGAAACACAGTGGCAGTGCAGTTTAGATTAAACAGTAATTACTTTCTTGTAACTACAAACGAGCTGACAATTTTTTTATTTCTTCCTCACGGAACCCTATGGAAATAGACACCGGTAACAGCATTCAAATATTTATGTAAAACTATTTTAGTGCCTAAAATAGACATTTTAGTGCCTAACAGAATTTTAATGCCTAAAATAAGAATTTTAGTGCCTAAAATAAAAACTTTAGTGCCTAAAATAAGTATTTTAGTGCCTAACAGACATTTTAATGCCTAAAATAAGAATTTTAGTGTCTAAAATAAACATTTTAGTGCCTAAAATAGACATTTTAGTGCCTAAAATAGACATTTTAGTGCCTAAAGTAGACATTTTAGTGCCTAAAAATAGACATTTTAGTGCCTAAAGTAGACATTTTAGTGCCTAAAATAGACATTTTAGTGCCTAAAGTAAACATTTTAGTGCCTAAAATAGACATTTTAGTGCCTAAAATAAACATTTTAGTGCCTAAAATAA
>JAQFXT010001090.1:0-21070 GCA_034683725.1 Strigamia crassipes | reverse complement strand
TCGTGGCGGAACGGCCGAACAAGTGGCCGGACGCCACTATTTCATAGCCGAACGCCACTTTTAAGTGGCCGGACGCCCAAAAAAAAAAAAAAAAATTAAAAAAAATTAAAAAAAAAAAAAAAAAAATTGCGGTATTAAATTTCGCGATATAAAAATTCGCGATTTTAAAATTCGCGATAACTTTTTTTCGCGATTACTTTTTTTCGCGGTAACTGCAATTCGCGGTAGTTTTTTTCGCGGTACATACGCGTCCCCATATTTGTCAGTTGGCCATTTGCGACCAGGTCGTACAATGAGAGAAATAATAGGTGGGAAAAGATGAAAAAGCATCAAACACAACTATAATAAAATTATAACACCTAGAAAGGTGTTAACTAGAAAATGTGAACCAAAATAGAGTAAAAATGGTATAAAATGGCAGAATTACACCTTTTGGTAAAAGGTGAAAACGTAAAAAGGTGTAAGAAATAGAGTTCATTCACACCTCTTTTCCTACAAAGCACCGAACATCCAACAGATGTCCCTAATACATTCAATTCAAGTAGCCAATATGCATACAAACCCAATGCGTAATTGCTTTTGGACTATTCAAACTATAACTTCCAGATATAATGTAATATTAAATCAATAATATAAAAAAAACTTTGTGCTCATAAGGGTGTAAAGTTATTCAATCAAGATGTAAAGTTACTTCATCAAGGTGTAAAGTACTCAATCAAAGTGTAAAGTTACTTCATCAAGGTGTAAAGTACTCAATCAAGGTGTAAAGTTACTCAATCAATGTGTAAAGTTACTTTAACAAGGTGTAAAGTTACTCCATCAAAGTGTAAAATTGCTCAATCAAGGTGTAAAGTACTCAATCAAGGTGTAAAGTTACTCAATCAAGGTGTAAAGTTACTTCAACAAGGTGTAAAGTTAATTCATCAAAGTGTAAAATTGCTCCATCAATGTGTAAAATTGCTCCATCAAAGTGTAAAATTGTTAAAC
This sequence comes from Strigamia crassipes, assembly GCA_034683725.1. Lineage (NCBI taxonomy): Eukaryota > Metazoa > Arthropoda > Chilopoda > Geophilomorpha > Linotaeniidae > Strigamia > Strigamia crassipes. The sequence continues at coordinate 20,083 of JAQFXT010001090.1, read as the reverse complement.
CAAGATGTAAAATTGCTCAACCAAGATGTAAAATTGCTCAATCAAGTTGCAAAGTTACTCAATCAAGGTGTAAAGTTACTCAATCAAGGTGTAAAGTTACTCAATCAAGATATAAAGTTACTCCACAGTGGAGTAAAATTTCACCTGTTAACTCACACCTCCAAAGTATAATATTACTCCATAAGAAAATACGTTTACACCTTTTTAAAAATGCTAACAAGAAGTAAATTTACCCAAGGGTGTATCGTAACACCAGCGTAACTCATGCATAACAGCATAATAGTTACACTTCCATGTTCATTACACCTCAATAGTGTAATTTAAATAGGAACAAGCATTTCACACTTATAAAAGTGCAAGCTTACACCTTTCAATGTCTACATTTCTCCTAGTGTAGCATACGCGTTCTTTGAAAATGCGTATGTTATCTTGTTTATCCACCAGTCCACTTCCAACCCCACCAGTATCTGCCACCAAATAATTTATCTTCATTGGTGTATTGTGCACGTCGTCAGTATAGAATAGACACGTTGGGCTCTTTGAAGATTATATCCACTGCAATGCCGATAACCCATACTTTCATTTAAGAATTTTGGCATTAATTAATTAACCTTGCAGTAGACCATGAATTTTCTCCGATTACAAAACTGTGGCTCCTGCATTGAAAATCTAAAATTACATTTTCTTAAGAAAATATTCACATCTAATAAATCTTCCATTCTGTTAAAAGATAAAAGTTATAAAACCATTAATAACAGATAGCATTCAAACGCAGTTTGATTAACAATTAACTGACACACATTGTCATCAAACTCATAGGAAAGTAAACAAACTTTATCTTTAACCACATTATTAAATGTTATGACTAGTTTTTTGTCATCATTATCATTTTAATTGTTCTACAAACATGTCGAAACATTAATCCTTAACATTTTTTTTTTATACAAAATGCTTGATTTCCTAAGGTACCAGTTTTGAAACACACGCACAGACCAAGAAATGAAGGACTGAAATGTCTTTGCAGTAGCTAAAGTAAGAAAAAAGCAATTTCCTGTATTAGACACATTTAAATCTTACTTGTAGTTGAACCCATTCGTTCTCATCCAGTGCTCCCAAACACATTCTTGATAAATGGATTCTGGTTTTAAAATATTTTCACTGCAGTACTTCCAGTAATAAATGTCCACACAACAACTTCCCCCTACAACATTCCAACAACTAAAAAAAAAATACATTAAAACAGATTCCAAAGCAATTCGAAAAACGAATTGAATTTTCTTTATAAGCTTAACCTTTGTGTTAAATTACATATATGCAATAACTCTTGTGATGCTGCCTAAGGAAATTAGCTAGACAAACTGAAAGCATTTATTTAGGTACTTGTTGAATGATAGGAAATATATTTCCTGTATGGAACATTCCTTTTTTTTTTTAGGAAAAATTTTTATGATTGAATCCTCTGTAAACAATTGAAATTGAAATATCACTCCATTTCAATTATTCAGTCCTGAACTTGAATCTGATCCACTCTTTCAACACAATTGCATTATCCTTTCACCGTAACTACAAATAAGAAAATAATTGAAATTTACAATGCAGATTATTTTCCAATTTCCATTTAAACCTTGTTAAGTGCAGTCTACTGTGGCGAACTCATCTTTCACATTCAATGTTTGAAGCAAAAAATGGAAGGAAAAAAAAAGAAAGAGACAAGATGGGTTTCTTGGTTAACTTTCTTTGGATTTACTGGTTTCATTATTTCTGTGTGGCCATTACTTCTTGTTTGGCGTGTATTCCATTCCGGATACGTCAAAAGATACATTGCAATGCATTCCAAAATGTCTAGTATTTTGAGAAATTTAAGTATATTTTGGCATTAAATGATGCATTTCATGGTACAATTAAAAAAATGTATTTTTACGATGCATTTGGAATTTACTACAATAGTATTTTAATATACATTTTAGTATTCTAGAACAGTGCTACTCAAAGTGAGGTCCATGGACCAGTGCTGGTCCGCGAGCCAGTGGCTGGTGGTCCGGAAAAAAGTTTGGCGGTTTAAAACATAAATTAAATTTTCATTCTTTCAAAAAATTTTAACTGATAATTACTTTGGCAAAACCCCAATAGTAATGAGGAAGTTGCTGTAGAAACTCGTTGGGGAGTTGCCATAAGGTTGGTGGTTTTTGATAAAAAAATTAATTGTTCTTGATAAAAAAATAATTGTTTTTGATTTAAAGAAATAGATTGTTTTTGGTCAAAAATGGATTGTTTTTGGTCAAAAATAGGTTGTTTTTAGTAAAAAAAAAATTAGACGTTTCTGATCCAGACTTTTGCATTATGCACTCAGTAAAACGCTAAACGATTGAACCAGCCGAGTAAACCCAAAACCTGACATTTACTACCACACTTCTCTGTTGAATTCAGTCAATTGAGACCTGATTTTTTTATATTTGCCTAATTTTTACACGTTTTCTTCTGTCGTATACATTAGTAAAACCACAAATGAAAAAACTAGTAAAATTAAACAATGTCATCTTTCCCATTAAAAATTGAGTATCTTTTACTTAAATGTTACTGTTAAGATTATTTGTGGATGGGATGTTTTCTGTGTAGATTGAGATTGTCAAAAAAGGAGAGACATGTGCTTGCTTTTACGGTCAAACAGAAAGTAGTATTTATTTACTCATACGTGCAAATATGATAGCGTCCTCAAGTGGGAATAAAGTCATACAACTTCAACAGTTACTTTAGCCATAAATTCATCAACATTTCACTTTTACTGATCCGCAACACATTAAAAAAAATAAAATACTGGTCCATAACATGACAGTTTGAAAAGCACTGTTCTAGAATGCATTTCATAACACATTTTACAAGATGTATTATAATTTAAAAACCAAAAGCATGCAAAAATGTATTACAAAATGCATTTCCGCAAAACGCTATGCATTTCACAATACATTGTAACACATTGTAATACACTGTAATACACTGCAATTGAATATTGTGAATTGATCTGCTCCACACCTAAATCAAATCCTATCACTGCAAAAATACATTACAAAAGTAAAACCAATATCACAATCTATTTTGATAACATAAAATTTCATATTTGAGATGCATGCATTTTCTAATGTAATCACTTTTAAAGTTTGTGATGACATTTTGCAATGCTCTTATCTTAACGTAGCAGCTGTTCTCATCGGAGGATGAGTCGCGTGCAGACGCAAGAGTATATTCAATGAAACGGCTGACGTCAATTCATAAGCCGCAACGTGTCCTGAAGTGAAGAATGGGAGAAAAAATTTGATCAAATTGGTGCCGCGTACACTAAATCTTAATCTAGTTACCAAAATGGTAAAGATCACGACATCCAAATTGGATTTATATCTAGGAGTCTTCACAGACTGTGGTACCCAGGCGCCCCGAAGTAAGACACAAAAGAATTGACTTACTGGGCTCTAACAAACATGTGTATAAATAGCAACTTTAAACCTATAGTCACTTAACTTATTAGGCAAATGTATTTCGGTAAATGCCTTGGTTTGCAGACGAATAACATTTAATCCCATTATGTGAAAATGGCATGTAATGCCATGAGCAAGTGCAACAAACGGCTGCGTAAAATGTCATGGCTTTAGATGATTATTTTTACCGCACACAAAACAACCTTTAGTTGTCCACGCTAATCTGAACACTTGCACAGAATTAATAAACGTTATTAGTAAAATCAAGCGCATGAACCTGACTTTGCCCAAAAAAAGCAGTAAAAGTGCATTCAAAATCCTTGGATCGGTTTGGATCGGATTTTTAAAATATTTGATCCAATCCAACAATTTTCGGATGGGCAAAGAAATTTTGCTATCCTATCCGAAAAATTTTTTTGACCCATTCAATTCGATCCTCATTCGATTCAAACCGACTGCGGATTGAGAATCAGATTGGATCCAAAACGTTAGTACGTTGCAATTACTAAGTACGATGATAAATAAAATGTTTTGCATGTTTTTTTTATCTTATTTCAATTTTTTCCAACCTTTTCCTGACATTTTGCACACGTATCTGATATTTTTCATCTGAAACATGTATAAAACGTTCCAAAAACGTCGAAAACGACGCAAAAACGTAGAAAAAAATCTTGGGCTGATATCAGAATCGAATTAAACCGTAATGTCAAACGCACTTACCTTAGAAACCAATAACGTAGTCAGACAAGAATGAGAAACAACTAAAATTCCCAACCGGTCACCCATCCAAGTACTGACTAGTCAGTGTTTCTCAACCTATGGGTCGCGACCCCTCTGGCGGTCGCAGAATACATAAAAAAGAGGATTGCGAAGAAAGTAGAAATCAAAGGAAAAACTAAAAAGTGTCGTTAGATTAGCAGTTTGAAAGTTTGGCATTTATTTATTTAAATATCAGTAAGAAAACTAATTTTCTTAAATGGATAATACCCTGTATCGTGTGATTAATTTCTCTAAGTTGGTTAGACGTTATAACGAATCGCAAGAGACCCGAAAATCTGTTTGTTATAACGAAAGTTTGTTATAAAAAATTACAGTACAAAATTTTTTTTTTAGTTCTGTAACTGAAAACAAATTCATGTTTACCATAAAAAACATTATTTATTTATACACATGGTGATTTTTGTTTGAATTTAATTTTTTACAGTATTTTTTAAAATAAAATGTTCATTTTTATCAATTTTAAAAATAAAATTTTCTGGCATAACATGCAAACAAGTGAGGCATATGATTTATTTTCAAAATTCGTTATAAAAAAGACTTGTGAGTATTAGTGTGTTCTTTCAAAATTGTTCTTTATAACGAATAATTCGGAATATCAAAATTCGTTATATAGAAATTTTTTAACATGGTGTTCTATGGAAAACCAACCAAGTCATCTACAAAAATTTGTTATAACAAAAATTCGTTATATCGTGGTTTGTTGTAATAAGGTTCAGTAACCCAACAATTTTCAGTAATCTGACACCTGCCGATATACGGAGACTTTACTGTATTCGTGTTTGGAAGTTTATGTGGATTTGTTTGGGTGGGATGCGAGGTTGGTGGATGTGGCAGTGGTGATTCGGGTGTTGTTGGTTGCCAGCAGAGTGGATGTGTGTTGTCGCTTATGCTTTGTCAGAGCCGGCGCCTCTTAATTCATTAACAGAGTAGAAGATTTATGGAACAGCTCGCCTCAAACAGTTTAATTTAGGAGACCAGATTAACCCAGATCTAAAAGTGGTCTCATTCTATGGAACTTTGGTTCTCATTCTAATTTTACAATAAAAGTAAAGCCCCAGTGACCTCAGGATCAACCCACGCTCTAAACTCGTTTTCAATTATGCTAATGTTTTGGCTGTAAGTTGCAAGAGGATGAAGTAATAAAGCATGGACAAGGTACCTGAGCATTTCTAACAATCAGCAATATTGCTCCAAGCCAGTAATTACCATACTATTCCTAAGCAATGATCCCAATCATCTTAATAACAAGAAGTATATGTATAAGCATATTGCTTAATAATAGTCTAACTAGTGTACAAAAATTCAATAACCAACTGATGGTTATTAACCTTAAATTTCGAGAAATTAAATCAGATTTTTCATTAAAACTTGATGATCATAAATAACTACAACCAAAACGAGTTAACGTTGGTCAAACATTCTTCGATGTGTCCTAGCTACAATTGCCTAGCAACCAAGACACAACACTATCGATTTCCAAATGTAAACATTGTATTGTGTGTGTGTGTAATATGAATCTTCGCCACCATCAGGTATTCAAGAACTAACTGACACCTGTGCCAAATCTACATAATGTAAATTGCTGTAGAAAAATGTTTTCTCTTAAAAGAATTTGATACCAAAGATGTAATTATTTCATTTATTCTCGATATCGTTGTTAATAAACTGGATGGCCGATATCGAGTCCGAATATACCGTGGGTACGGATTCATAATCGAGTAAAAGGTAATTCTCAAATACACAGAATACTCAGTATGCTTATGAAAAAATTAGCAAATTCAGCACTTGATTTGTGGTTATCTTGAAAAGCACAAAATATATGAAAATAGAAGTCGGTGATTCCAGAGACCCATAGGCATCCAACCATCAGTTCTGTAGGTGCAGTAGCCATATAAAATTACTGCATTATTTTTATTTTTATTTTATCTTATTTTAGATTTTAATGCAGATGACCTTTAACATTTCATCCGTTCTTCTTCCGCTATCTTACAATCTCTACAGTAACGAGATCAAGAAGTTTGACCTTAGGAGACCCAAGTGTGAACTGCCTTAAAGCCAGTTGATCTTTTAACAGATTCTTTAACTGACTTTTTACACTCCAGCTACTGCAGGATTCGAAGAAGTGGTGGAAACATGTTTGAGATGGATTAAATCTTGCGTGTAAATATTTTAAGTTTCGAGCAAAACAAGATTTTAAATTCAGGTATTTGTTTAGCATAGAAAGTCTGAATAAATGCAAGACGACTGCATTTTTAAGAGAGAAACCCAACTCTCCATCACGTATCTCTAAATCCGTAGGTCTAAAGAAACAAACAAAGAAACTCGAAAAGTTTCGACGACTGTTTTCTTTCTATCTGTTTTAAGTTGATAACCTCGTTTTAGTCTATTTATTTGGCTTAACTGTAACCAAGGAGTTGTGTCATTTATTTTCCTTAACTTATCTTAAGCAACAATGATACGTATTAGTTTGAACATAATCTATTTAACTGCGGTATTTAATTTATTTCTATGTCTAATTGCGACATTAAAAAACAATTTTCTACACAAATTCAATTTTTAATTTATTTGACTGTCTAATTTTAATATAGATATAACATAGGATGCATACAGAAAGTCTATATCAAATTACCAAAGACATCCTATACAGATGCGACGTTACCATCTGTATTGCTTAGACTCAGTTGAACAATTATTCAAATCTCAGCTGCACTCCTTCACGCACATTAGTACTAATATTATTTCCTTTAAAAGCTTTCAATAAATAAAATATTTCACTTATTTTTTTTATTCATTCAAGCAAACTTTAAGTATTCACTTTGTGGTAATTCGAAATAAAGCAATACATGAGACTGGTTACTAATTATAAAGTGTGTTTATTGAATAAAAGATGTTAACTATTTATACAGATCATACATGTATTCTAATTGGTCGTAATCAAAACGTTCGGTGTACATCCCATTGCACAATGGGACGTTCTTCCTTCAGCGCCCCATACGACGACGTATTGACGACTGTAAATCGTACGTCCAACATTGCTTAACCATGTGACAATGCTGATCTGGGATCAGATCTTGTGGATCTGAGAATATGTCAAGTAAATCAGATCAACTATTTTAGTTGTATCGCCCATCAGTGTAAATCAGTGAGTGAGTTTTTTGTAAGATAAACAGATGGTTAGTTATTATTACATGACATTTAATGTAGCCATTGATAATTGCAATAGCAATTATTGGGCTCTCTGATAAATTGGGTAAGTTATACAATTACTACGCCAACAAATGGCAAAGTATATGATACTAAGATAGTTATACAATCAGCTATTGCATACTCATCGGGTGATGTGGTTTTCTTGGATTCTATTCCTGGTTCTTCGGGAGTGCAATCGCATCCTTCAACTAGCTTGTCCTCCCAGTCGGGGGAGTAGCTATCTCATGACCAGTAGTCGTAACCATTTATATCGTTCAAAACACACAGTTAGGTTCCGACTTAACGTAAGAAGCCGACCACTTGGGCAAGGAATCACAAGTGTAGACCTGCTTGACCGGGTGGGGATTTATTCCCTCGCACCGCATAAAATTGTGGCCTAAAATTAGACCACCAATCTCGGTTTTTAACACAATGAAATTGGTGGGGTAAACTTCTGTCCCCCAGCCCATTGGACACCTAGAAAACGGGAGATTTTTTCCTGTTTTTCGTTGAACAAAGGAATCTCCATTCTGTGAAATGAAAATATGCAGACTGCGTCGAGGAGGTGCGGGCTGTTTCTTGTGCGAGTTTAGTAGCTACCTCCTTGGCTACGTTCTGTGCCCTCCTGCATACGAACCCCACATCCTCTAATGAGAATCTTGTTGCGGATTCGTTAGTTTCTTGTTGCAATAAACTGTCACCAGTTTAAGCTATACATTCAAGGCTTTCTATCGCCTAAAAATATAAAAGGTCCTGTATAATAGTCGGTGACTGATCTGTGTAATGAAAACTGTTTATTATGTGTTTTTTGGTGGGGACTAACATGACGAGTGTCATGACAGAATTGGAAACACGCATAGCGGCTTCACCACACATACCGCGCCATGGAACATCTGCTCGATACACATAGCAGCATCAACTTGTCGGCAAGGGTCTCAGCAAAAGACCTGCATCTTCATCATCGGAGGAAAACTGTACCTATTTGTTAGATAGGTACAACATATAATTACATATATCTGAGTTTTGGGTAAACATCCAAGGCATTTACTTCCGGTTGGAAGTAAGTATTTATGCCTTCGTGAGCATAAAGGGTGGGTGATGCTCCAATGGGAGCACTGGCCTTGAGAATTCTTTTAATCACCTGATAAGGGAAATAGATACTCAGGCCACAGAAACTGGATATTGAGAAAACTGTTGCACAGTGGGGGTTAACCGGAAAGGGATATGCAGGACACCTTTGTGCCCTGAGGACCCAAGTTCCAGGGAAAGTGGCTAATCCTGAACAGGTGTGTTAGCAACTTTACCTAGATGCACCAATCCTATTGAATTGGTACAATATTTTAATAAATATCGTTGGCTTTAAACCACCAGGAAATAGTTCATTTCTTCTCTGTTCAATTTTCTGTTCAATTTGGCATATAAAACATGTGTTTTTATGTCTTATTGATCCCGTTCAACACCACTAGGCGCGAGTCCACCATCTGGTGTCAAATTTGAGCATTAACTGCGGTTCAAAACCGTCACAACCATAAGGTCCTTGCTTACGGCTAAGCAAAAAATGAGAAAAAAGTGTGATATTTTGAAGTAAAACGAACTAAATCACTGTAAATCACAACTTTCTACAACCAATTTGAACGTTTGGTTCTGCTTCAACAAACCAAAGTAAATATTCTTTCAAACTATCGCAAATGACGCTACACTTGAAAGTCCTCAATCAATTTAAATTTCAAACATTGTTTAACAAAATTCCCACCAAGTTCACAGTTTTATGACACTCCTTAATGGCATTTTCTTCTTAAAATGGAAACAGGTGCAAACAATGTGTTGCGATGTGGAAGATCATAAAATATTAGCATATAAATCTTTGCAAATTACCCCTTATTCGTCAATTCCTTCCAGAGAATGACAATCGATTCGGAAAATCAACTAATTAAAAACCATGAATTGAAAAACGGAAGAAAAAAAGCTTTGATTCAATGCAAAAACTTTAGAATTTATTTGAACAAGAAGATAGGCAAAGGAGAAGCAAAAGAATCAATACAAGATACGAAATTCAAACCGATGGTGACAGATTATTTCGTGCTCTATCACGCATGGGTAATAACATCTGTTCCAGAGGGCATCTCGAAATCAATCAACGAGAAGTAACATATTGAAAACAGCATTTCAAGAATTGGAATTGGCAAAAAATAAATGCGAAAACAAATCTATAATATTTCTTTATACATAACTAACAAAAAGAAGTCTCTTGAAGTTTCATCAAATTTCAGACCCACCAAAAGGCATTTCAATTTTTCAATCCAGATCTCCACATATATCTCCACATCTTCACATACACAGTATATCTCTTAAATAAATCAAACTTTTTCAATTCCCATGTTGGCTTAAAGCAGTTTCGTTGACAGCTGCGAGATAACAAGATTGAATTCTATCGCTCAGTTGTTATGTAAAGCAGAAATCGACATTCGATTAATTAATAAGCTATTGTGAGAATTTAGAATAGCACATATTTGTATTAGTGCCACCTGGTGCATGCTGTAATAATCGCCAATAAACTGAAACGGAACTACTTCCATTTTAACGCTATAACCAACACGTTGTGCCTTTTATTGCTCACACTATAAATCTACTTGATTTTTAACATAAATCCACCTGTGGTCTGATGTTTTCATTGCAAATTCGAACAGATCAAAATTGCTTTTTTATTTATTTCCTTAAATCTTTGCTTTATATTTCGTTTGTTCGTCAATTGCATCAAATCTCCAGCGTCCAACATGGTTCGACTAATGAATGTAATCTTACTAAAGCATTGGAAAATATAGCAATCAGAGCTGTATTATTGGCCATTCGTTCAAGCAGGGTTAAACAGATAACATAGGGTATCGTAAGCTTAATGATAGTTTAATGAGTCATAAAACACTGGCCAGTTCCTAGGCTTTTGTGGACCCTTTTTTTTCTTCTTTTTTTATATATTGGCACTACCTCAGTCTTTGTTTCTACTTTATAGTAAATATTTTAAATCTGCAATAAAACGATATAAATGATACTACAATTCAGAGTGGTGATTCAAAAATATTTTTTGACGTTTCCTTTATTTTCTTGCTGTTCTGCTGCAACATTTTGTAATTTGCTTTGAGTGTCTAAAATATTACTGGGGGCAGTTGCACTCGACCAAGTTAGGTCGTTTTTTTTTGTTGCTATAAATCATTCCTTTCTCATACTGCCAAGTAAAAAAAAATGCACTTATGATTGAAGATAACTATAAATTAATTTAGCCACGTAGACACAAACCAGCATGAATAAGAAAAATGATGCAACTGATCCCTTTGGCATTTTCCTTGACAGATGATGTTTGATTACATACTATCTTCTAGGTTACAGCCAAAGGGTACTGAAGAACAAAAGAATACACGAACAAAGAGTTTGTACATCAGATAAATAATCCTGAAAAATTATCAACATTTAAACATTTAAATTGCTGAAAATAATTTCCTCAACTTGCTATTTGTGACACAAAAGGAACTTTTAAGTTTTATACCACAGTTTTGTATTGCCTTTGTTTACAAAAATGTTCAGATCTTTTTATATTTCCCTTGCTGACGTTCCAGCTATGTCCTCAAAGAATCTTATTAAAAGAATCTGCACCGTTACTGTTTGCACAACCAAGACAAAAGACTGCAAACAAGTGTACAATGTGTCAATGTGTCTTCCTCTTAGACACATCACTTGCCATCACAAAGTTGTGTTTCTGGTATAATTGTTTAAAAATCAGCAAAAGGCACTAACTGCAAATGATGAGTTTAAAGTATTAGGTCATGTAAGGAGCATTCTGCGAAAAAGTTTCTCGAGGACCCAACCTTATATTTGCACCAACAAGAAGGGAAACCACAGAGAACCAAGCTGGCAATGGGTGGCAGATGTTGTTGGCATTAAAACTGCTTTACATCAAACAAATGAAAATTTGAGAAACAATTATGGAAAATTGCTTTAACAATGCATCAAGGCAACAAATCATTGTGCCAATCTGAATATGGATTCCTTTTAAAGTTCTGTTAGTAATGTTAAGGCCTGCTCAACAAAACACACAAATACAAAGCAACTTTACACAAAATAAAAAGTTTTAAACATTTTTGGGATGCAGGCACCATGTTTAAGAAGACTGTTGTATCTATTATTCATGTATCCGGGCCCAAACACATTAATATGAAATGCACTAGCGTCGATTTTAAATATTGTTTGCAAACCAAACGTATCACATAAAATTCTGTAACTGCATTCAAAGAGTCATTTAGTTTAGTATACCTTCTTTAAACCAGTCTAAATGCAAGTTTTAGACAGCAAGTTTGAACAATAAAAGTTGTTTTTAGGTTGAGTTAATAGAAAATGGTTGATTTGTTTTGTAATTCAAAAGTTGTGTGTAACGTGCACTGCGACTGAAAAGTGCAGGCTAAATTAACCGCCATTTTTAAATTCATTTTTCATTCATTGAAAGTTGCATTTGATCAATTTGATCTGAATAAAATCTACACGATCTTGAATTTAAATCTAAAATGTGTGGCGTCAGGTTATCTCTAATGTTGCGCCCGTTTATCTGTAAAACTGCATTGTCACTGGTCAATAAATTTAGTAGTCAAAATTCTTTTCAAAGTTTTATTTCAATGCTGGTCATGATCCGCAAAACGCATTTCGAATATTTTAACTCCAAAATTTGTTGCCAAATTTACTCAATATTTTTTTCGACTCATGCCTACTTTTTCAACTTTTAAATTTCATCGCTAAGTTTACACGGTCAAAGTAAAGTCAATAAATTAAATTTATTCATCTGGAGAACTTAATGCGTTGAAAGGCTTCCATGATCAATTTTACAGAAAAGAAAAATTCGGTTTTTCATATAAAACTTAGCAAATGATGCATTTTACATGAGTAAAATGTCCTTTACTCTAACCACATCTTACTTTTCATTTTAAGCTTTTCACAAAGTAACAAAGTTTTAAAAAAAAATTTAATGAACTAAAATTAAGAAACCTTTTTGAAGAGATTTACGCAACATATCTAAACATTAAACCCATAGCAAAAATAAAAAATAGTTAAGCTTCTAAACACGTAACTTTCTGTTGCCCTTGTTTATCTTTGCTAATGAAAGCAATTTGAAAAATACCCACGAAATTAGTAATAATTCATTTAAAGCTTTTAATTCTTTACTTTCCCTTACAGCATGTTATTGTAAAAACAGTAATGTCTAACTACCAAACTAATACTTCAACTTTCTCATTTAATTAGACTACCATAGAGACGGAATAATTGTCAGTTGTCAGACTGATTGTCAATTGTCAGTTGAGTGAACCACACTTTGGTATGTTGTAAACAGTGCTGTTGTAATTTTATAACTCTAGATCAGTTTTACCAACAGTATTTTAGATACCAGACAGTGTGTTTTGTGGGCATGTTGAAATCATTTTTATAGTTTTCCGAGTAATTGTTGCTATTTCCGTTGCAACCGATTGTTCGAATGCTTGGTTTAGTCTCCCACCCCATTAAAAAAAAATATAAAAAAAGTAGACCGGAAGTAGTTCTACGCCAAAAGAAGTAAACAATTTTTCCTACCACATATATTGCTTTTGTAATGTCTTTGTACCACATTAAACAGTAAACAAACAATGCTCCTTAACTTTACAATTGACATTGTTATTTTTTAAGTTACAATACAAAAACCGATAAAATATTGTGTTGCTTAATGCTTAATCTCATGTTTACTCCAGATTTGTGAAAGTTTTTTAATTATTCAAAACTGTAATGCTAAAACTCTAAATTGAAACACCGTGGAGAAAAAACAAAGAGGATTGGGTCTTTTTTCTTCCTTAAGACTTGTCTTAAGGCGGAATTGCACTATGCACTATGCACATCTTAAATATTTCAGAGAAAAGAAACACATCCCTTCACAAAAAGTAAAAAGTACTTTTCAGATTTTATGATTTATTTTGTTTCCCAAAAAAGCGCAATAAAAACTAATTAGACCATTAAATTGGACTTCTGACACAGCGGGTGACCAATTCTTATATTTGATTTATTACATAAACCGAAAGAACCTCAATAAAAATACAACTAAAAACATTTTTATTTTGCTGTTCCTGTTTCCAAGCTTTAATCTAAATTGTCTCCAGGAAACTTTATTTTCTTTTTTTTAAAATGAAATCAATGAAAGTCAAAAGTCACACACACTACGCTACCAAATTGCAAAATTACTCGCTGCCCTTTCCATTTACTAAATTACAAACCAAGTGCTGAAAAACTAGAGAGGCTCATCAACGCACACGCAACGATTTTATATCATCATGTAACCGGATTCTAGGGTGCAACCGCCTGCTCGTGGCATTCTGCTTGCGCACGAAGCTAAAAAACATATCAGTGCACTTGACTCAAATTCGAGCTGCTTTTAGGACATCGTTAGCCGCATGCCCGACAGCGGTCTAAGAGGATCAAGCTTCAAAAATAACGAGATAAACACACATGCAAGTGCGTCAATTCCGCTATTAATATTGCAAAACAGTCGACTTGGTATATAAACGCATAAATAAAGAACGCCGGTCGCATGCTAAATGAAGGAAAAATTTAGACAATTTTCACTCAACAATTTTCATCAAAAACTAAGAATCCTATTTGGTTTGATAAGATTAAAAAATAATGATTTTTGAGCATTCACAAGTTATGTTAGTGCTGCTATTAGAAATGTGAGGTTCCTACTTTGTAGCACTTTCAATAAAATGGGCTCAAATAAATCTGAATAATAATAATAATCAAGAACATATAAAATAAATAAAAAAAATTTATTCAAAAAGACTCGTTCTCGATTGGGCTTCGGGGTTTTTATAAGGGAAAAGTAAATGGCGCAAACTGTGTACTGTAACACACTGTAATTATAAATAATAAATAAAACTTATCCAATAATTAATCTTTACTTAACATTTTTATACATGTGACTTTTTTATTGCCATATCGTTAATAATACTAGGAAAATTAAAATGATATTTTACTCGTTTTCAGATTTTTTTTATTTATTTATTCATTTTATTTTTCTTGCACTCGCAGCACCCCTCTTGTGGCCGGCCCTAATTTTAGTGATTCTATATACATTATGGACACCAAAAACAGCCAATTGAAACCAATCAGTAGTTAGAGTTTGAAAATATGAAGTAAAAATCGATGTATTGAAAAACGACCTCCTGGTTTGTTCATTTAGACGTGAAAATCCATTAGCTAACAGTGACAAGCGTTTTAAAGCAAAGCGCACGCCAAGATTGAAAAACTCCAATCTTAGCCTCCGCTTGTGCGCCTCAATCGAATGCGAACAACCTGCAAAGTGGATGTCAACTATAGCTAAAGTGTTAAGTCAATTACTTCAAAGTGACGCGCTAATTTATTATTTCTTATACTTCACTCAATCATTCGCAATTTTTTTTTTTAGAATTGTAATTTAGCACAAACTAATTTTGAAAATAATAACTAAATAAAAAAAAATTGAAAAATAACAATTTTTTTAAAATAGCTAATTTTAATTGCTAACAAGATTAAGAACCGTCAGCACCTTCAAGAAATTTGTAAAACATGCGACAATCGATCTCAAAAGTCAAGACAAAATTATTCTTTCTGGTCCACTGAGAATACACACAATGACGTGGAATTTACATGCAAACACTGACATCGCATTTGTCTAAAGCTAATTAATAATTACTGGCTAAAAACCACCTGGAAATACCTTAAATGTACAAATTTCTTTAAATTTCTTTAAATTTTCTCTCTATATGAAAATATGTATGAAAAATTTAAACAATACCAATTTTCTCAAGAGGCAATTCCAGAATTGCATTAAGAAACATATTTCGGTTGAATAAAATTTCTCCCTCAACAACGCAACAATTTCCACTAAAGTTTACCTTTTTCCTCTTCTAACTTTGCTGTTATGTACGTTTTTATGCACTATTCCCAAATTTTGCATCAAGGGACGCTAATAAAGCTAATAATTTAAATAAATGATGCCTGAAAATGAGTTACATTTCAGACACCAGAGTGCATTGCGCCATCTGATTAGCAGTCGCATGGTTGACACCTAGTGTTGCTGAAATCACTTACAAAAATAACGATTGCTGCACCCAGAACAATATAAAACCAGCCCGGTTCACTTGTTTAATTGCTGTTATAAACAAACAAGCAACCACAAATTATAGTTATGGGCGGACAAGGTCATGTTAATAATAGACGCAGCCACTATAAACACATACCTGTGCGTACACATCTTTTATAAAATTAATTAAAAACAATTGTTGTCTGTTCTTTGAAGCATCCTGGGTTTTTGATTAGTTTTAATGAGTCATTTTTGAGAAGATAAAGAATTCCATACAAAACAAGAGAATTTTATTCTCAGTAGTAATATACCAAGCGTGCCGAGTAATTGTCAAATAATTAGGTCCGCACGAATCTTTTTGTCTGATAAGATCACGAGTGCCCGTAGAGCTCGAGTGATCTCACCTGACAAAAAGATGAGTGCTGACCTAAATTTGACAATTACTCAAGCGCGAGGTGTATTTTATGAGAGAATTTACAGATAGAAAATCAAAGAAACGGCCGTGAAGAGTTCGAATGGGATAAAAATGCCATTTGCATTTTGGTTGTAAAAACCCACAACAGATGGCGCAAAGGACAAGCATGTATCATCGAAATGGTAAATGCAGCCACCAATCCGAAGGCGAATGGGGTTTGTTATGCGCCTCAGGATTAGTCGAACAAACGATGACCGTTTTGTTACGCCGTTCTCATTGGTCGTCAAAGCATCAAGGAACATTATCAAAGCTAATGGTAAATTCTCAGTGGAATTATTCTTATAAACATTTGACAGTAAACGTTTAAAAATGCGTAAATGAATTAAAGCAAATAAACATTAATACAAACATTAATAGTAAGTTAATTTGCTATCTACTTATTATTTGGAATTATAGATGATGCAAATAATACTTGTTAACACCTTAAAATGTTTAAATATATAATATTGTGTGTTATTTTCAAGAGAAACCTGTATTAAATAAATAAATCAGAAAATGGTTAACTTGAAGTGATTGATGTTGCAAGCGAGTTTGGTGCTATAGATGTTACAAGCCATGTTTACTTTGCCTTTCTTCCTATTCATTAAAGTGCAAGTTACCCTTTTCCCATTAATTGGTGACTCCATCCAAAGCTGATTTGATGAAAGTTGAAAGCATACACCCTTCTCAAGTTAGCCATTAGTTAATGTGGGGAACCATTGACCTTCTGTTCGGTATTGGAAATCTAATACTAACTTTGTTATCCTGCAGCCACTTCAATGCCAATGCTTCAGCCTTTCAACCTTTGTATATCTAAAGAAAAAGAAAAAAAAACCGTGGCCACAATCTTTACTTAACACAACTCACTTATACGTAAAGTAGCAGTACCGTAGTCATAAGAAGAATCGAAGACATACGCAGGGCCGCCAAAGTGGAGTACAGGCTCAGCAAAGGGCCTCCTCCTTAAAGAGAAGAAGACCCATAGCCAATTTGCGGGGGCACCAAAACCGGGACATTTTTGCATTTTGAGAAAGTTTTTCGGGACACTGGGACAAAGCATCGGCCACTTCAGATAATGACGAAAATTAGTTTGCAGATAGAGCTCGAGGAAGTGAGTGGAATGATACCAGTCTCAACTCCCGGAAATGGCTAGGTTAGATGAAATGAGCGAAAATGATCTAATGATCGAAAACGACCGCTAATTAAAAGAAGTTCCCGGGGCGGTTTTGGATGCTTAGGTTAGATTAGGCAGCACAGGTAAAAGTCCTATGCATATGGGGCGTTGGATTTTGGTGGACCATGTATTTCGTTCTTCTTCAATACATTGACATACATCTGATAAATAGAATTGTAAATAGGAAATTTCGCAGAGGAACTACAGTTTCTACACTGAAGACGGACGTTTCTGCAATTCTAATGCGAGATCAACCAAATCTCTTTACATCCACTGGAAAAACCTCCTCTCATTTTTTTCTGTTGCAAAACTGGCTGTCCCAACATCCAGAGACAAAATTACTCCTTCAATCATTTTACAGCGAACGAATGCAGTTTCATTAGAATAGTCTTAAACACAAATTGGATGTCAAGACAACCATAAACACATTTGCCCACGCATGCGCTTTCTCACAATAACTGTCTACACTTGTTTCCTCACTCTTTGATCATGATCACAAAAGATGCATTTAAATTGGTTAAACAAAATTAGCTTAGATGATTTTAGCTAGTTAACTTATTTTGCTTAACTTTAAGCAAAAACCTGAGTCAATTAGTTGCACAATTTGCACGTACTCTCGCATGCATGCACAGTAGTAATAACGTTTCATTTAAGATCATTCAATAAGTCATTGATTTCACTTATGTTTAGTCTTTTAAGCAAACTTCATGTATTTGCTCAACGTTTTTCACATGTTCTCGACGTGTCTTCAACGTGTTTTCGACGTGTTTTCGACGCCAACACTGAGAAATAAATTCTTCGTAAAATTTTCTGTGATCCGTACAAAATTATGAGCAGTTTAACATTTTAAAATATATTGATATAATGTCTGTTTATATTTTGTAAACTTTTGTAAACCCGTTATCAACAATAAATCATTTAAACATTATTCTTTTTTTTAAATCCATAAAATTCCGTTATGTCCCCTTTACTTTCGTAACATGCTACGAAACAACAAATATTGATATACCCTAAACATTTTTAATTGGACACATTAAAAAATGATTTTCACTTCCGTTATTACATTTCAGCACACCAAAACAAAAAAAAACGATCATACACAAACCTTAATTAGACCGTTGCTCAAATCGATACAACAGTATCATTATATTAAAACAAAAAACAAAAAAAAAATATTTTTTTTAAATATTGATTATTTCTTTTCCACGTAAAAACCTAATCGCTTTAAGTTTCCCCATAGACAAAGAAGAGCGGCTCACCTGTAGGTCCGATTCTAGTAGCTATAGCAAGACGTGCATCCTCATTAGTCGTCCGAGATGGTCGCGGTGTGGGGGTAAGTAAAGCAGTTGTCACATAGATTGCGTCCGTCGAACTCGTCCAGTTGTTCATGCCCCTCTCCAGGCTCCTTTCGACCACTTTTGTGTATTAGCTGGTGCTTAAGGTGAATGACACTCCACTGGAGGTTCCACCACTGGCACCAACCATCATCGTCGTTGTCCCGTGGAATAACCAGTGTCTACAAACATGATAGAAGACAACGTGCTTGGAACAAACTTAGCTTCACTGTCATGCTTCGACTATTATATCGGATTGCAGTCAGATGAATGAATGTTGCGTGCAAGTGAGGCCCGAGAGCACTTGGGCAACATTAATAGCATTTCGAGCTGCATCTCACGTGCAAAGTGCGTGTGTAAGTCGACCACATCGCAGGATTCGCAGCCCGCATTCTGACCAAGAGCCGGCTGGCCGCTTCGCTCCCCGAGTGGCGCCTCCGTGCGACGGTTAGTGTAAGAATAAAACGCGACGAACGCATGCGCCGTGCCATTAGGTTAGGCGAGGGGGACTAAAGATCGATTTGGTAACGGGTGGTGGAATTCCGGACAGCTGATCCAGTTGAAGGAACCAAAATGATGTCATTCTTAGTTTCCCGAGTCAGTCGAAATCCTTTTTGACACCGACGATGAAATATTTAACGAGTTTGGCGTCAAATAAATTTATTACATCAACGCTTTGCAGTTTAATTTCTTTATCTTTTAAGCACGCTTTTCTTTTAATAAAACAAATCCATACACGTTTACAGCTCGGTTTAAAGTAAATGACTCGTGAAGCCACCTGGTGGTTGATTTTACGGATAAATCAAGGTATTTACGACCTTTAAAGAGACTGCCCTGATCCCAGGTAGCACACCGATGTCGTGCAGTGCAGACATCCCAGGGATGTTCTAATTGGACTTACAGGACGTCGTTTGGCCATCCATTTTAGGTCAAATTTTACCTTAATCTGGTCTGAAACTTGAGGTAATGTGTAATTAGTAAAGAGTTAGTCGATTGAATGTACAATGGACCAAAAGGTGGAATGTCCAAACGACGTTCAAAAAGATGTTTAGAACCTGCTTCCATAAAAGTCTTTTTTAATAATCCATTTTGAATTCTTTAGTCTTTGGAGCACTTTTTTAATGGAGAGTGAATGTGATCATTTAAATTCAGTGATGGATCCAGATAACGGACTTGAAGATGGCTGTTTTGGTTCAATTTTTCATAAATAAATATTGAATGTTTTGGCCTCAAAAATGAATTTGTGGGTAAAAAAATGAATTTTTGGTTCAAAAAATAAATTTTTAGTTCAAAAAATGAATTTGTGGGTAAAAAAATGAATTTTTGGTTCAAAAAATAAATTTTTAGTTCAAAAAATGAATTTTTGGTTCCAAAAATAAATTTTTGGTTCCAAAAATAAATTTTTGGTTCCAAAAATAAATTTTTGGTTCAAAAAATGAATTTTTGGTTCAAAAAATGAATTTTTGGTTCAAAAAATGAATTTTTGGTTCAAAAAATGAATTTTTGGTTCAAAAAATGAATTTTTGGTTCAAAAAATGAATTTTTGGTTCAAAAAATGAATTTTTG
>JAQFXT010001089.1:0-21073 GCA_034683725.1 Strigamia crassipes | reverse complement strand
GAAATCACGAAATAAATCTAGAAATCACGAAATAAATCTAGAAATCACGAAATAAATCTAGAAATCACGAAATAAATTTAGAAATCACGAAATAAATTTTGAAATCTCAAAATAATTGCATAAATTTTAAAATAAATCCAGAAATCTCAAAATAATTGCATAAATTTCAAAAAAAATCCAGAAATCTCAAAATTCTTGCATAAATTTCAAAATAAATTCAGAAATCTAAAAAAAAAATTCAGAAATCTAAAAAAAAATCCAAAAATCCAAAAACAAATCCAAAAAGTTCAAAATTAATCAAAAAATCTCAAAATTAATCAAAAAATCTCAAAATAAATCCAAAAATCGAAAAATAAATCCATAAAACTCAAGTAAATCCATAAATTCCAATTAAATCCATAAATTCCAAATAAATCCATAAACTCCATATAAATCCATAAATCCCAAAGAAATCAATAAATTTGTACAAATCTTTACATCCATAAATCTAGAGATTTACAAATCTCGATAAAAATTGGCCCCCTCGTTTTTACAAACTCCTTTTTTTTTGCTCAACTCGAACTTCTGCATTCTCACACCAGGAGACTAAACCCAGATAAACTTCACTCCACCCCTTTGATCTCTTCATGTTCCTTTTTTTTATTATTGATTTTTTTTTTCTCTTTCTGTGTGTGCTCTCGCTGCTCTTTTTTATGTTTACGTCATTCGTACACGTACTTTTCTCCTTCTCCCCCTTTTCTTTCCAAATTCCACGTTCGTGGTCGCCATGACAACTTAACAATTCGCGCCAAACGTGCAGTCGGCATTATCCTTAACCAAGTTAGGCATAATCGGAGCGCGCCACCTAACGAGCGTTATTCGGTTTACTCGGCCTCCTCCTTCCCGCTCCCACTTAGAATTGAGCGGAAGCGCCCTCAGCCTCACGCGCCAAGCGGAATGAGAAATCGTCCGCGTGACTCAGGCGCCTCGCGTCGAATGCCACTGGGGCCAATGTGCCTTGTTGCAAAATAACAACAATGAAGAGGGCGGATGCTTGGTTATGTTATATGGATGTACGTAATCAGAACGAAGGCCAAATTGGCTCCAGTTGGCCATCATTGCGCATTGTGATGCTCACGCGTCAAATCGGATTCGAATTTCGAATTTCGAATTTGCTTACACTTAACCGCCGTTTCTAACGTTTTGACGCCGTCTCGTCTGTACACTTTTCCCTTATAATTACACGTTGCTTTATGGTATAAATAGTGTAACGGAAAAGTGTCAAATGTATATTTGCGGTGCACTTTTCCGTTACAGTTATAAACGGCACGTGACTGTCCAAAAATGTATTCTAGTTTTCAAACGAACCGAAGCAGTTGTTCGCATTATTGCGTCAAAACAATCACGTTACTTGATTAATATAAATGCCACTGTATTTACTGCTTAACCGACAAACGAACGAATGTTATTTAATTCACAGTCTACGAAGCGGAGAAATACAAATGGCGACAATTCGAGATGATCGCCATTTGCATTTCAGTCGGTGACGTATATGCAACGAAAATAGTGGAAAACTACCGGATTGGCTACGCTATTTTTCGATATAAGACTTATGAGTTTTCCACTATAATTGTAGGAATAACGGGGGTTTTATAACGGAAAATTCCCTGCCGCAAACTGTAGTATTTACGAGATAGACGTTATACGACGAGTAAATGCAGATAAATTTTTATCAAAATAATTAAATTTTAATGATAATTTTAATTTTTCGCGATTTAATTTCCCGTTTAATCTCGTACGGTTGCATGTAAACCGTGTCGGGGAATACGAACACGGAAAGCCGGCATTGTAGCGCACTAGACACAAATTGCGTCCATGTAGGGCGTCTTAAATGCAAATAAGCAAGGAAAGGGTGTGTCGTAGGCGCACGCAAGTTTTATTGCTTTGTCGGTTGTCATGGCGACGAGGGTCGCTCATAAAGAAGCCAACCGGAAGTTCGCCATTAATCGTCGGAGAACGAGGCAGAATGACAAGCAACACCGGATATGACATAAATTTGGACACCCCTCCACATCCCCCCCAAGTTGGGCCCTAACTCCCCCCTTAACTGCTCCGTCACATCACGTGACCAAAAAAATACATCAAAAAAAAAATAATAAATAAATAAATAAATAAATAAATAAAAAGTTTTTTTAACAATGCCAAAAATGATAAAAATAAACAAGTTGGTTTGTCGCCATGGCAACGTGTCGTCCCTCTTCCTTTCACACCTGTTTACCTGTTGATTGAAGCGAGATAAGACGGGCACAAGACCGTCGCTTACTTCTGGTCAAAATGCGCTCCATAGTGATGGGCATCCAATTA
The DNA here is from genome assembly GCA_034683725.1 of Strigamia crassipes. NCBI lineage: Eukaryota > Metazoa > Arthropoda > Chilopoda > Geophilomorpha > Linotaeniidae > Strigamia > Strigamia crassipes. Next base: position 18,730 of record JAQFXT010001089.1, on the reverse strand, counting down.
GCAGACGCAACAACGGGCGTCGAGTCCATTCTAAGATGAGAGACACACACACATACACATACACATACACACGTCGCCCTCCTTCCTCCATTTTGTTCGCCTTAATGACGCCTCTAAATCATTCGTCTCTTCAGATTATGGGCAACGCCAGACCAACAGGATGACGGCAAGGGGAACGCGAGGGGAGTGTTGGTGGAGTAGCAGTTTGTCTCGAATTTAATCAAAGTAGCCAGCGGGTATTTGACAAGTGACCTCTTGGTTGTCAGCAAGAATTTCATTAGTGGGCACGCGCTTTTCCTAAAAGGAAGAATAGAGGAGCGGGGAGTGGGGGTGCCGTGAATGAGACGCGAATATGTGTGTGTGTGTGTGTGTGTTTCTCAACATTTATAACAATCGCGAGCGCGGGCCCCGTTTATCCATCCACTGCACTTTGGCGTCATCTTCCGAATCTCCTCCCGCGTCCCGCTTCGTCTTTCGGGGGTCTTATGGATTCGCGCGTTGGAAATTAATAAAAGTTACACATATGAAACCTCATATTAATTTCATTATTTTTTTTTTTTTTTTAAGTGGGGAGGGGGTTGTTCTCTCGCTTCGTCTTCGCGCATGCGTATTGCTCAGCTGGACGGCTCAATATGAGGCTGTCAGTCAAACATGTGTGAAGGGGAAATATTAATTTAGAAGTTATTACAAGAATTTTTCCCCTTCAATTTTCCATCACCATCCTTCCTCCGCCCTCCCATTCCCTCAACTCCTAAATTTAATAGCAATTTAATTATTACTTTAATTAGAGCGCTTTTGCTTTATAATGCCCTTGTTGTTATCGAGGGATGTTGGTAAAAGGGAGGAGGTGTTGTTTGTGGATTTGATGTTCGCTTCTGGAATAAAGTTGCGATTAATCACTGGGTCCTTTTGTCAATTTGTTTTTGTAATTAGGAAGTAATTTTACGGTTTTTATTATTGTTATTATTTTTTTTTTTATTGGCGAAAATTTAATATTTTTTGGAGTTTTTTGTTTTTGCTGGTTTGAGATTGGAAACTAAAAAACCGACGTAATTTATCAGCAGAAATACGTTGGGGCCTTTACCGATAAATGAGTTGCTTTTTGGTCTGTGGGGCCCTTCCCGCAGCTCTTTTTTGGGGCCCTTATTGGATAAAAGTAAAAGAAAAAACTTTGTCTTCAGGAATAATTTTTGTTTTGGAATTTGGGGCCCCGCAACTGCTTTTGGGGCCCTTCCCGGAGCTCTTTTTTGGGGCCCTAATTAAAAAAAAAAGTTTATCAATCTTTGTCTTAAGAAAAAATTTTTGTTTTGGAATTTGGGGTCCTGCAACCGTATTTGGGGTTCTCCAACCGTATTTGGGACCATTTTCGCCACTTTTTTGGGGCCCTAATTGAAAAAAAAATGTACAAAATTTTTTTTAAAATGGTTTTCTTGAGAAAAAAATTTTTTTTTGGATTTCGGGGCCCCCCGCAATCGCATGGGGCTCTTCTTCAGCAAGCACTGCGAGTAAACCCATAAATTCGCTGCTGGCCGCTCATGAAAACAAATAGCAGTTGGATTACGAACAACCACGGTTTTAGTCTGCCGATATTTAAATAAAGACAAATCGTATTGTTATTTAATTACGATAGTTTAGTCAATCAACCCCTGGGGTTAGATTCATCGAACGACATCGATAACTAACGACAGACTGCCACCTGTCGTTATACGTAACGCTCAAATTAAATCGTTATTTTACCTGAAACGCGTTATTGATTAAGATTCACCATAAACTAACAATAAAATGCTATCGAATAACGATAGTTCACAACGATAGGTCACTTCGCTATATCCGCAATATTTTTAACGCAATAAATAATTTTTTTCTTTGCCGCATATGTATTTATATATAAAAAAAAAATATAAAGAGATAATAATAAGTTTTAGATTTTTAAAAAAATTAAATTTTTTTTTTGTGCTTAGGGGCCCGCAATACCACAAAACTAACTATATCTGCAAAATAAGCCAAAACTCATGTAAAAATGTCAATTTTTTTTTAAAAAATATTTTTATTTCTGATGGTGGTGGTGGTTGGTGGCGTTGGTGATAATAATTTCAGCCTTACGGGTTCTTTTCATGCACTTTTCATTCCACCATTTTTCCTATTAACATTCTTTTCATTTGAACCACACAACCGATCAACATGGCAAGCAGATTTTTTAATAATGCACTTGGCACCAACCCCTCCGTACAAGCAAATGCCAACAAACACTTTTACCCTCAATGTAACAAACACAATTTCTCTTCTTCGAGATGATGATAAACCAGTTGTAAATGATATTTTATACATCTTTTCCTCCCTCCGTTTAAAAGCTAAGCGCGATTTGTATAAACACTGCGCCGGTTCGCTCTAGCGGGGGCCTCGCATGTCAACACTCATGAGCGTAAATTGAAACTTTAATATCGAGGGCGGTTGTTGGTTCCCGAGCGCGGATATTGTGCGCCTCAAATTCGTCATTAGTCGCTCTACTTCTTAATTCAGCCATAATCATTACATACGCCGCAGGGGGCGCGCGCCAAATGTCTAAAGAGGTAAGGCCGTCAGGGCGAAGATAATAATTTGTTATAACGAGGCGCCCCCCTTCTGCCCCCCTTTTTTTTCTTTCTTTTGGTTTTTGAGTTTTTGAATTGTAGGAAAAAGGGAATTTTCCCTGGTGTTGGAGTGACGAACCTGAGGAATGTGGTACTGCTTCAATCACGGCCCTCCCACAATTTTTTCTTGTGGGGCCCCTTTTTTTGGCTGTAGAGGGCTTTTGGATATCTTAATTAGATGGTTTTTTTATTTATTTATTTTTTTTTAAGGAGTATTGAGTTTAAGTCTAGACAGATGTTTATCAAATAATGGGTCCTCTATATTGGAGAATTTACATTTAAATAGAAAATCTTGCAGATGATATGGATGGATCCAATGGTCAAGACTAGACCAGAAAACTCTGCACTGCGAGGGGCGCGTGGAAAACTTGGGGCCCAAGAAAAACAGGGGCCCATAGCTGGAACCAAAAAAAGGAAAATAATGAGGGGGCCAATATTCTTGGTTTGCGAGGGGCCTTATGCTGAGCCAGGTACTGGTATCCCTGGATATTTAGTGGGAAGGGGCCCAACGGTGGTACCTAGCTCAAAAAGACGGACTGCGGAACTGGGATCAGTTTGAAATAACATTTATTAACCAATTTGACCCATGTCCCGTGCCATGCGATTGACAAAAGTCAAGCAAAGGGACGATGAGCTACTAAGGATGACGGAAGACCGTTTAACAGTGCGAGGATCCGGCAGATCGTGTTGGAGGTACTCGGACGTGTCACGGCGCATCCAATTTGCCGTGTCTTGCAGACTATTTCCTTACAAAGGGAAAATTCCTGTTGGAAACTCTGGTCTAATCTACATATTGGCAGAACCTATTCAGTTTTGGCAAACGGAGTAACTAATGCATCAACAGTTCGAAAATTACCATAACGTTTTGCTCAGTATATTAAAAAAAAAAGAAATAGTTAAGGTTAGGTTCACAGGGGGACCAAAAAAGATCCAAACCTAACCTAAACCTAATCTAATTTAACTAAGCAACAATGTTACAGTGATTTCCAGACTGTTGATGCATTAGTTACTCTGTTTTGCCGAAATCGGGTAGTTTCTGCCAATATGGCCACTGAGTCATTTATTTATTTATTTTATTTATTTATTTTTTGAAATGGTATTTGTCGCTGTTATGAAATCAGTCGAGTGTGTTTGGAAATGTGAAAAGTTTTGTTGCGAGTTGAGGATTTCTTTGGGTGTTTTGCGGTTGCTGTATAATCAAAATGACGGAATGGACAAATTATTCGACGGAGGATTCCATCTAGCGTTGGAATAGTCACTCATCGCTGCTACATAACGACTGTCACGTAATCCTCGTCTTATAACGGGTTTTTTTTTGTGGGGGGGGGGGGAGAAGGTTGGGGCTTGAGGGGGAGGGAAAGGATCAACGCGGACAAGCCGACGACGAGCAAGATGTCGTCGTGGGATTGAGGAGATGCGGGAAGTTTGCCAATTGTTTGGGGAATTTTTAAATTGGGGATATGGGAACATTTCAAATGGGTTTCAGGGTCTTTGGTTTAGCTGATAGGTCCGGTCGAAAAGTTGCGTAAGTGAGATGTTTATGGGCTGAAAGCGTCTGAAGTTTGAAGGGCTGATTTGTTTATGAGTTGGGGGGCCCTTTTTAGCTGCTGCCCTTTGAGGAGCGTATTAGTATGCGTACTATTTTGACAAGTCGGAATGTTCAAAATGTTGCCGAGGTCATTTTTAGATGATGTGGGGGTCCGTGAGCATCGGGGCGGATTTTGGCTTAGCAGCAAAAAGCTCGCAGTTAGGGCCTCCGATTTTTAGGGGCCCTAAATTGCACAAATTTTTTTTATTTTTATATTTAGGGCTACTTTAAAGGCTGCAAAAGTGGTCTTAAACCGTAAATACGCTTTTGGGACCCCCAATTCACACTGCGCTTAGGAGCCTTAAGCAGGGCTTCTTGGGGGCCCCATGTTCCGACCAATTGCAAAAAGTGAAATTCTCGATTTTTTGGCAGTGGAGGAGGCGCAATATGACTTCGGGGCCCCACATGTGGATTTACGGTAGTTTTTTTAAAATTCATAAAGTAAATTTTAGACACAAAAGTTTAATTTTTAGACTCGTAAATGCTTTTTAGACCAAAAAAATCGATTGTTTAGACAAAAAAAATGACTATTTATCTAAAAATTTGATTTTTTTACGTGAAAAAAAAAACAATGTTTTTTTTTTGTTTTTAAATTGATGGAAGGCTGGGGCTCCTGAAACTTTGATGGGGCCCTAAACACATGTCTAATTTGTCTTAAAAATAATCCCGCCAATGTAATGTGTAAGAAAAAAGCTTAAGAATTTGATGCTAGTGTTATGTGATAAACAATACGTAGGAATTTGAAATTTTCCTCTAAAATTAATACAAAAATTAATGATTTTTAACATAAAAAAATCGTTTTTTACTTTTCTTTTTTAAAAAAAAAAAAATATATATATATTTTTTGAGCTCTTTTATTGCTGATGACTTCAAATTTTCATTTTCTATTACATTTTAACAATAAAATGGGTTCTCGAAAAGATTTTTCCACTCCATTATAATTTAAAAGAAGAATATAAAATATAGATCAAAAGGCTTAGGTTTTGGACATTTCTTCCAGTCTTGTTCTTGTCGTTTTTTTTTTTTTTCTTCTTTTTTCTGCCTGATGGTTAAAAATGGATGCAAAGTGCGTTTCTCGAATCGTGATGAGACTCCATCTTATTAGGCCATGTTTGGATGCCCTTTGCATTCTAGACGTTGTAAAATATTAACATCTCTTGTTTAGAAGCGGCTGCGCGAGGGCGGTCGAGTACTCGAGCCTCGCAAACACGAACGTGCCAGTCCTAACCTCGTTCGCCATTTCATTGGGCGCTGACTCAGCCCCACCCCAACCCACCCCTTGCCTCCCCCGCTGCGTATCGCGGATCACCTGTTAGAGCGAACGTCTTTTCGCCGTCTTCTAAGTGCAAGTGTCCCATCACGCGACAAGGTTTCGCCTCGTGTAATTCAACCTAAACACAGCATTAGTGTTGTTGAGTGCGTTCACTTTGCGAACGTCACGTGTCTTCGATTGATTTCGAGCTTCGTTGTATCGAGGTCGGCCCGCGTCCCCCTCTCGGTCATATCAAACAGCAGCAAATTTAACCAACTCAGTTTCAATTTTACCTGCGCGCCCCCTATTACATTGGAAATGAAATAAATTTCCAATACGGTTTCAATCCACCGCCACTAGGGTGGGCCATATAGGAACGCACAGCGCCGCCTCGAGCTGTTGAACGGAAATTATTCTGTTTGGGTGTATGGTAAAGGATGTTGGAAGGGGCCTTGTGTCATTTCACAAGTGGAACTCGCATCACAGTCGCTTTCTCTCTCGTGTCTGGTTTTTAAATGCTGCGGTTGGATCAACAGGTTTCTCAATTGGACACTCGTTGAAAAGAATTGAGGAAAAGTTAAAATTAAAAAATAATTGTTTTTGGGATGGTTTGACTCGTATTGCAGTACACGCTTGCATGTATTGCTTATTGTTGAGTTAAATCGTTGCCTTTTTTTTTTTTAAACGGAAAAAGTGCAAGCAATAAGCCAAAATGGCGCAATCTCGTAAATTCGGTGGTGTAACGGATTCCAGTGAACTTTTGAATGCATGTTTTCGTGTTTCAGTACAAACTTTCCATTCACAAGTGAATTGGAAGTTGAAGAATTACCAAAACTTCAAAAAATTACATCACGGGAATTTATAATTACATATTTAGAAATAAAAACTTATATTACAATTAAAAACAGGTGTTTTAATTGTTTAATAACAACCCCTATAAAAAAAAAAACCAGGAGTCGGTGTCATCAGTTTTAATTTTAAACCGACCATTCCACGGAGAATTTATTAGGCCTTGGTTTTAATAAAACCCTACTTAGGCCTCACAAAACCAGACCTGATCTGGTGTGTGTGTATAAAGTTTAAAATGTCCTCGATTTAGTAGACAGCTTGTTTTTTCCCCTTCTCATTTTGTTGTGTGAGTTTTTATATAACAACATTAAAATTGAGAAAAATAGAATCGAATGGTTGTGGTTAAACGACGTGTAAACGTGATCTAAGTGCGTCGATTTAATGTGTATCAGTTGTATAGACGCAGTGTGTCATGTTGTGATCACAATGAGTTTCTCGTATAGTTGTTTGAGACGGATGTGGGAATAAATAAAACGGGTGGGCGGTATGTGTGAAACATCCATCACGAACGCATGTCGTAACTGTTGGTTTGCTTTTTTCTTTCGCCCACTCACACTATAATGCTGGACCTATAAATTTAAGGTAAAAATGAAATGGGAATAAATATATAAAAGCACTTTCCCCCTTGTTTTTATTGCGAATTTCTCGTATTGAGTTGATGATGATGAAAGACGAGTTTTCGTATCTATTCGAATTGTTAAATATATATGTAAGCACTATTAGTACTTTATTTTTATACAGAATTTGTTAATTTCTAATTCGTTTTGTTATTCAACACATGTATACACACGAGATTTGTTCTTCTACAAGTTAAGTTTTAAGATTTGTTCTTCTATACGTTTTGTTTTAAGATTTGTTCTTCTATACGTTTTGTTTTAAGATTTGTTCTTCTATACGTTTTGTTTTAAGATTTGTTCTACTTTACGATTTGTTCTTCTACAAGTTAGGTTCTAAGATTTATTCTTCTATAAGTTTTGCTCTAAAATTTGTTCTTCTATAAGTTTTGCTCTAAGATTTGTTGTTTTATAAGTTTTGTTCTAAGATTTGTTGTTTTATAAGTTTTGTTCTAAGATTTGTTGTTTTATAAGTTTTGTTCTAAGATTTGTTTTTTTTATAAGTTTTGTTCTATTTCAATTTTTTAAAACAACAAATCTTAGAAGAGATTTGGCATATTTGACTAATGTTTTGAATTGTTTGTCGCTTGTTTCAGGTTGTTCGGTACGAGCGGAGCGTGCAATTCGTGCGGCCAGATGATCCCAGCGCACGAGTTCGTGATGCGCGCACAAGGCAGCGTGTACCACCTCAAGTGCTTCGCCTGTGTCAAGTGTCACAACCAGTTGGTCCCGGGTGACCGGTACAACTTGATCAACGGGAGCCTTTATTGCGAACAGGACTGCCACAAATTCCTCAAAGGTACCGTACCTGCGGGCCCCGCGCGCAAAAACACCAAGGTAGGTCGACAGGAGGCGCGCCAAAAGGCGGCCGCCATGCACAAAGCGGCAGCTGCGGCCGCCGTCCAGTGTCACCCCGTCGATCACCTGAACCAGGGGGCCTTCATCTGATCGGCGGCTGCCCCCCCGCAGGCATCATCCCCATCGGGACGCGGGAGAAAACGCAAGAATACATCGCTGAACACTTGGTGATGACTTGTCTCGAATTTCGAATTTCGAACACGAACACACAAAATTACGCTAGAATAAGTAAATCGTAAAAGGGGAGGGTTTTGTTGACAGTTTGATGGACAGGTGGGTGAATCAGCAAGGTTTTTACACACCTGTAAAGTGGAAATTGTAAAGTGAAATGTTCGCTGGACAGGACACAAAAGGTGATCAAGTGCGAGCTTGGTTTGTGCCCACTACCTGGCGGTGCAAGTGGACAACAAATTGAGCGCCATACAAGACAAACAATATGGTCTCGTTAGGGTGTGGACAATAGATCCTTAATGACGTCACTGAGCTTATTATGGAATGCAGCGAGAGGAGCTACTTAAGGAACTCGTGAATGTATCATTACTGCTCATTCAAAGCCGGCTGCCAATCGGAGGATGATGTCACGCGATGCCAGCGGTCACGTGGTGCCAGTGCGCATGCGGGCCTCAAAAACCGTCTGCTTCGTTTAACAACGTTGTCTAGGGGACGGCTACTTTTACCAAGGCATAAGTTACCTATTTAAATTGTCTTTTTTATTTCATTAATGGGTTTCACGCAATCGATTATAATTTTAATAAAAACAGTAAAATGATTTGTTTTTTAATTTTTGTTTATTTAACTTTAAAATACTATTCACGGATCGATTCGTTTCGATGATTCGAATCTAACGAGCTATAGTTTTTCTAGATTGCTGTAGTAGTTTGGACAATATCGCGTGTAGAACAGTTGAAGCGAGAGATCGTCAAATCGGGCGCCATTTGCAATAATGTTTACTTTTTAAATTTACGCCATCTGGAGAGGATTATTTTCTCTCGGGTTATAACCCACGTTATAAAATGGATTATAATCTGTTGCGTGAAACTTACTTTAAATAATACCCTGAAATGTTAATCGGGATTTATTTTTTTTGTTCAAAAAGTAAACGACAAGAATTCTGAAATTTAGGATTAATGTTTTGTCTCCATCCAGAATTTATATGAATTTAAATGTAGAGAAAATATGTAGTCGGTACAGTACGATGTAATTGGTAATTTGTTTAAATTTAATTCGTAAATTATGTCTTGATGAATTGGATTGGAGAAACGATTTGCGCAGTTGGAATTCAATGTAAAGATATTTGATGAATGATGGCAGCTGGAAATGTTCTTGTTTCTTGTCTATAAATAATAAGGAGACAACCCTAGCAATAAGTTTGAAATTTTTCAAAAGGACTTCTTTTGCAGTGGGGTTGTGGAGAAGGAATTTATTATTTTTTCTCCCTCCCCCTGCGTTCGTTATTTCATTGAAAACACCCCTTCTCACCTGTACAAATGCCACTTATACATAACATATATAAATATATATATATATAAATATATATATTTACGAATTTATGATCATTATTATTATTATTAATTATTATTATTATTATTATAGTTTTTTCGTTTGATTGAATTGAATTGATAAATGAAACTTCTTTTCGGTCATCTAAATTTGTTAGTGTGGGTGCAAAGTTGCGCATACATATGACGTCATTTCTGCACGGTCACATGTCGATTTTTTTTAATGATTTGAAAGTTGTGGAAAAAATTGAGTACGGAAAAAAAAAGCACCACAAATTTTTTAATTTGCTGACACATGCGTGGTGCTCATGCTATGGTTGTGTGAGCTGATGGAAACGCAAACATGTTGTAAAAGTCGAATAAAAATTTGTTTTTATGAACTAAAAAAAAAAAAAGAATTTCGTTTTTTATTTCGTATTTGTATTGAATTAATCATCCACTCGATGTCGTTTTGTGTACTTGATTAAATAAAAAGATATTTGATATTTTTAACAATTTTTCACATCGAAAAGAAAAAAAAAGAAAAATATTAACAAAAAAATAAAAATTCTAATTTTTAAAAAAATTTACTCATTTAAAGTGGAAGAAAAAATGTCACCGTGATCTGAATCAGTTTATTAAAAATTTAAAAAAAAAAAAAGTTAATTACTTTGAGAAAGCTTTAAAGTAATTAAAAATAATTAGGTAAAGATTCAAATTACTTGGTATGTTATTAAAATATACATTTGATGAAGCAAATAATAAAGGGATTTTGCGAGACAACATAAAATAAGGTAAGACCACTTTAATTTTTAATTTTTAATTTTTAATTTTTACTTCATTTAATTTAATTTTTTTTTTTTTTTTTTTTTTTTTTTTTTAGTAATTAAAATTTTGTGTACACGTTTAACTGCTTCCTGTCATTTTGTTTCATTCATTGGTTTAAATTAAAAATTTTATAAATTAACTTTTGCTCATTATTGGTTCGTGTACATTGACCGGGAAAAGCAAAAGGGGAGGGTGAGAAAAGCCGACTTTGCCTACAAGTAATTAAGCGAGTTGGACTAAGATGCGAGGATTTACATGTTATTAAAATTTTCCACATACGCCACACTGAGTGAGTGGTAGTTGCACGCACAACAAGTTTGAAATTTGAGTGTATTGATCCTTTCACCGCTTGATATAATGTGCCACCTTGCTCAAACCCCTTCCCCCTTTCCTTTGGTAATTATTCGAACCGACGATGGACGTTTCGCGCCACTTTGATTAAACTCCAAAGGTGAGCTCTCTCTCTCTCTCTCTCTCTCTCTCTCTCTCTCTTTCTACTCCACACACGCATTTTAGACTTAAAATGAAATATCCATCCACTTTGCATAACGTTTTCAGGCTTTTTAACGACACTGGTTGATATATTGACGGTCTATTAGAATATTGGACTGACAGTTGTGTTGTTAACAAGACTGGGGTTTTTCTTAGGGGCCCAAAAAGTGCGGGGGCTTCATTAAACGCGAAAAAGTTATTAGTGGGGCCCCAAAAACTAAATTAATTTTTTTTTTACATTTGAAAGTATGGGGCCTCTGCGAGTATGGGAAAAGTTATTTGTGGGGCTCCAAAACAGTGCGGGGCCTCTCTTGAGTGGGAAAAAGTTATTAGTAGGGCCCCTTTTGAGTGGGAAAAGGCTATTAGTGGGGCCCAAAAAAATTACATTAAATTTTTTTAGAAATTTGAAAGTGTGGGGTCCTTCTGGACGCGAAAAAGTTATTAGTGAAGCTCAAAAAAATTATATTAAATTTTTTTTGACATTTGAAAGTGGGGCCCCTTTAAGTGTGGAAAAAGTTATTAGTGGAGCCCCAGTAGAGTTACATCAATTTTTTTTTAACATTTGAAAGTGGGGTCCCTGTGAGTGTGGAAAAAATTATTAGTGGGGCCCTAAAAATATTATATTGAATTTTCTTAGAAATTTGAAATTGCAGAGTTTTTCTGAACGGAGGCCTCAGTCTGGGGCCCGAAAAACCGACGTCTGAGTCGGCTTTGGCTGTTTTCAGACCAATAAGTTTTGCGAAATGTGGCTTCACTGCGGGGCTGATTGTATATACTTTGTGTGGGATTTTAATTATTTAGTTTTTACGCACACCTGAAAGTTTAGATTTTTTTTCTCTCGTGTTAATGTTAGTTTCCCCACTGTTTGGTTTAATCAATCAACTGTAGCGGTTTCATAAATGAAGTGGTTTAGGCTTAAATTAATATCCGAAATTAGGATTTGAAGTGGGAATAGTGCAAAACTGATTCGGAATGATATCCTGCTATTGATCACACATACGAACATGATCTAACAGTTTTAAGTGTTGCACTTTCTATTGTTATTAATAAAGTTTAGTTGAAATGATTTTTATGCAAATTTTAAATTACACAATTACGGTAAAAGTGGAAAACACAGCAGTAAAGCATTAATAAATACGAGTCTCATTACACACTTAACTAGAATAAATTTCCAAAATGGTGGTGATTGAATTTTAATCTTTTTATATACACACATATATATTTATTTTTAATTTGTGCATTTAATAAATAAGGCAAACATGGGGCTCTTATGAATTAATTTCGCAGCTCCTACTAAGCGGCTTTTCATTAGGCAGTATTAATATCACAAGGTGGTGGGGCAGCACATTATAAATGGGGTTGGGGGGGGGGATTTTACCCCCCCTTCTGGCCAGAAATAGTTGTCGTTAATGAAAAATATTTTTAATAACACGAGCATGTTTTACATTCTATTTTGTATGTTAGTATCAAGAATGTCACTCAAGGGGCCTCCTTGAGACTTAATAATGTCTTGGGAGAAAATTGCAAATCTTATGTGATGCTTCACCAACTTGTTACTCTCCCAAAACGGCTTTGCCCTTCTTTCTCTTCACCTTTATTACAAACCTGCGTATAAAGCAAGTTACATTATTGCAATAATGAGGTCTCTTGTTCCCTGTTTTAATTCAAACACTGTTTTTTTATATTTTTTTTATCTGTTGATGTATATTTTTGTGGGTAAATTAAAGTGACTTTATTAAATTGGTAGTAATTTCGACTAAACAACGTATTTGAACTGCTGTTCCAACTGTTTGCCTCGATCTAACTTGAAAAATGGCGGTTGATTTAGTTTGTTTTTAGTCGCGGTGAGCATGCGCACAACATTTAAACAACAAAACATGTTTAATTTGTGGTGACCCAAATGGGTGCTTCATTTCTTCCCCATCGTTTTGTTGGGGGAACTCAAGATGAGTTCTCCAAACTTTGTGTTTTCTTTGTAAAAAGAGCTAATAAATGTTTATGTTTTTATTCTCTAAAGAATTAAATATTTTGTCACTTATTTGCTAAGTGCTGGCGTGTGTCTGCAATTTTGCAGGCACAATTGGGGAAGTTTGAGCCTCTGCTATTTTTCCGTAGCTGGAATTCCAAGGCAACCAACTGTCGCTGCCTGGTTGCCAGTAGTTTTTGCTACTGTTGGTGACGTTTGCCCTGGCAATGCACAGTTGCTAGGCAAATACTCAGCTGTGCATCGTCTCACTCATTTTAGGTGATCTTCAGTTCAATTTGAGTTCAGTCTTTCTGTTGTTTTCAATCAAATCACACCTCGTCCTGGCTTTGCATCATTCTGCAAGTTCTGACCGTGATAGCTGTTGAAGACTCACGGAGTCATGTCTCCAAGGAGATATATCTGAACCATTTCAGATATATCTAATCCCGACTGTCGGCATAGAATAGATTAGTGAACGAGATCAGTTTGCTAACTTTGACTCCAGTCGACGCCTGCCATATCCACAGACCGATGGAAGTCCGTTTTGCGGTTTAACAAGATTTTCAACCGACGCGTGAGCCAAGCAAATCTCCTTTGCTGGGTATACCATTGCATTGTTCACACACTTGTGAGAGGTATTGCAACGGGTTACGGCTCAAGTTTTGCTTGTTGTGTATTCTGCTTTATTCTTTGCAAGGGGAAAACACCGGTTTGAAATTCTGGTCTAATAAGATTTCCCGCTATTTTCCTTCTATTATTTTGTTATTCTTTGTTTCAGGTTTTGCGAGCGAACAGAGCTTCTTTGTTCACGCGCATGCAACCATAAGGACGACAATTTATCTCATTTTAATTATTCCAGTTGTAATTAATTTAATTCACTCAAATTTAGTATTAATTTGTAATGTATTTCTCACGTTTAATAAACTTTTGTAATGTATGTCTCACGTTTAATAAACTTTTGTAAGTATTCATTTTAACTACTTTTGTCTCGAGTAGTTATTTCGCGCTTTTTATTATTGAAAATCTTCTAGACACCTATTTTGAGGCCTAACCTGATTTTTTTCTAAATTATATCGGATACAAGACCCTGCGGAAGCATTCCAACGACGACTCTTTTCAGATTGCTGGTTTTCAAACTTTAACTTTTAAACGTATATCATGAAGAGACGACTCGGGTTGCCGCAAACTGCGAGCTTAAGACAAATTAGGACAGATGTTGCAGGACAGAGTGCCACGCTGTGACGTAAGGAAGCAATGTGACGTCACGATAAGTAACACGTTATTTCTGGACTTTGGCTTAATCGCTTCTGTTGAAGTTCTTAACAACACCCAACACGTAAGGATTTTGTCCCAACACCTGAAAACGACGAAAATGCTCGTAAGTTCTTATTTTCTATTTAAAACCACAGAAAATTATGACAAACATTGTTTAAATCTATTTCTTTATGCATTTCTTAAAGAAAAAGATGGAAAAAGACCAGTTTCGTCTTAACACCGATGAAAAAATGTCCGGTGACAATGAAAAGAAGATTCCGAGAAATAGGACAAGAAATTAATTTTAGAAATATCTTTAACAACTCCATTAATTTTTTGTCAAATTTAGTGTGACAAATAAATTAAAAAATTACGATGGTATTTATTTATTTATTTATTATGCAGATATTTTAGATTGTACAAATTTGTGAAACACTAAATGCGTTGGACGACGAAGTCGACACTGCACCTGGCTTTTGCAGGAAAGCTTTTCCAAAGGAGATTTAAAAGGCAAAGCCCGAATCCATGAAATGGTGGAAGGCGCGTCACCTTTTTTCAAAGGCGATGCGTAAGCGATGAGGAGCGCACTGAAGTCTTCAACATTGCATTGAAATGGGCGATCGAGATTTGCTAGGCTGGACTCTCAAACGAGACCCACTAGCCCAAGTTTGGTTTCCGATGTTGGCTGACGAACTTCCGGCCACCCAACAGGAGAGAGCTGACTATTGGAGATTTTTCAACGTGCGTCAACTTTGAGGGCAATATTTGGATGTCCTCTGGAACAAATTGGACCAGATGTTGTCGCAAAGTACCAAGCTGCACAGTTGCAGCTGCCAGGAGAGGAAAGCTGGACCCCAAAAACCCAGTACCAACTGCATCAACTGGCGATAGGAGGGTGCATTAGCACCAAAATCTTCACATCGGAATTGCTCAAGTTTCAAAACCTACAAAAGTCGGAATTTCAGTTAATGAGATCAACTGACGCCTCAAAACAAGCATCCGCTTCTCCAGGAAGTGTAAAAACTTTCCAGGAGAAAATCAACAAACGAGCAAGCCGCTCTGATCAATGCTCCACTGATAAAATATCAAGCCAGAGCAAATCTTGTGTATCTGGAAGACCACGTTGTTGGTCTCTCAGCTCGTTGACTGATCGCAACACCACGTCATGAAAAGATTGGATCAGCGTGCAGTCACGATTTGTTCACAGCTCCAGAGTGCACCAATGCTCAGGTGCCACCATTTGCAAGCCGAGTGATCATTGGAAACATCAGTGCGGATGTATTAATTTTGAAGCCCAATTTTTACTCGCGCCTTGCAGATAGGGAGCCAAAATGAACTCCGCGACCGGGATTCAATCGTGAATTTGACAAATTTTGGGCTTTTTGCAAGGAGTTCTCGCTCAAAGCTCAACAAGAATATCTTGGGGATCTGAACACTTATCAGAACGCCCAGATTAGTGAGGCCATCAAGGAATGGCAAGTGGTGGCATACAAAATCAAGCAACTTGGACTTGATGGACAGCAAGAACTTAAGTTGCAAGTTTTGCAGCGCGACCTGGTATCCGGCCTTCGCCGTATACTGTTTCCCGGCGTTTTTTACACCGCGAAGATTGTTTTTGCTGCTGCTACCCATCTTTGGACTGCTCCGATGGGTATTCCGGAGGCCAAGTTTCAAAACTGGGATTTGCTGCATCTCAATTCACGCACCATGTGTCGAGAATTGGTCAGCCAATTCCTGCAAACTAGTGAACTTTGCCAGTGGGCCTATTTTTGTTTGCAAAAGGAATGGAACCTGACCCGTGTTCAGTATCAACTCCAGTGGGCTGAACGACGTCCAGCCGGAGCTTTGTCTGACCAGACACGAAGGGGGTTGAATCCCTGGGTAAAGCTAAGTACCTTGATTTGTGCAGTACAACGGTTTGCCTGCAAACTATTGAGCTGCATGCATCTCCTGATGTACCAAACTAAGCATTCTGCGCAGCTGTTGGTGCAGATTTCAAGGGTGGGACTGAGTAGGACTGAGATTGGTGAGACTTGGAGTTAATTCAAGACATTTTGCTGTGGTACCAGCGCTTCTAGTTTTGGTAATCTAATTACCGGAACATTTTATTTGCATTTTAGATGAATAGTTAATCGAGCGTTGCTCTTAACGTATTCACTCTGCACCGACATCGAGGACCACAGGACTACAACAGTAGGTGTAGCAACGTGGAAAAGAAGCCATTTTCTGCCATTTATTTAGTTTCATTGTTTATTTCGTTATTTCATTTCTTTTATTACTACTAGTCATGTTTAATTATAATTCATGTATTTTTGTGACATCTTTAAATATTTTAACTTTCTTTAATTAAAATTACTTGTGATATTTTTCCATTGAAACAATTGCCTCTTTTCATTGTACATAAATTCCCTAGACAAATTAGGCCACTGGGTTGAAGCCCAAATCGGCATTCCAACGGCAATTATTACTATTTAGTGTAAAATCAACCCGGATCGTCGCAAAATTTATTTTTCAATGCTAAACGATACACTTTCCTGTGAAAAAATGCATTTTTATGTGAAAAATGCATTTTTATGTGAAAAATGCATTTTTATGTGAAAAATGCATTTTCATGTGAAAAAAATGCATTTTTATGTCAAACAATGCATTTTGCTAGTGTACCAGGGGCCCTCAGCCTTTCTGTAAACTGGCCCTGACAGGTTGGGCTTTTTACAGGTTGGGCTCTTATAGGTTGGGCCCCTTACACAGAAGGTGTGCTTATTTAAAAATAAATTTTTACTTCTTTATAATTTTATAATTTTATTTATTTAAGATCGGGGGACTCAGGGCCAGTGCCTCTTAGCCCCCCTCCCCCCCCCCCCCTCCCTTAATCCGGCCCTATGAATTATCACTTTGTTTAACCAGACATCACACCAAATTTAAATTGTAAATCCAATAAATAAATCACAGTCGTTTGATCCAACCAAACCCGAAGTTGTGATTCCTTCTTTACTTTACCTCAAACTTTTTTTTCTTTTTTTAAAAAAAAAAAAAAAAAAAAAAAAACAGAAGGAATTTTTTTTTAATAAACAACTAACCGTAACTGCCAGCCATTTATTTTTTAAGGTGGGCCACTTTGTGTCCAGAAATGTGGGTTTGGATTTGTGAACAAATGTCCCTCACCCAGCTCAGGCCCTAGTCTCCTTTGTGCGGGGGTTGGTCGTAACTCTATGCGATTAGATAGGCAAGAGCACCTTGTCGCTTGCTCTTGAGCCTGATTCATTTCTGCCTGCCTCGTGCAAAAGGATCACACCTTCCTCTCTCTCCCCCTTCCTTCTCTAATCTTGATAGGCCTAGTTGGCATAATCACAGCAGGCCCAAGCCTTTATCAGTTGCAGGCTTTCACGAGTCCACGTTTTCTGCATATATGCAAAAGCCATCTTTTCTTTTTCCGATTGTCTTATCAGTTATCACCCAAATCCCGAAGAATCAGAAATTAGAAAGTTGTCTGTTTTTGACTCGACTTTTTTTTTTTTTTTTTTTTTATCAATTCACAATTCGCAATTCTCTTTAAGAGTTAGAGGTGAGGAAAAAAGTATAAAAGCACCTGGCTGCTGGTATTGGAAGTAATTTAATTCCTTCGACACCAATAAGGAGAGAAAATGAGAAAGGGGTAGTGAAGAGAGGGGGCTGTGGTTATCGACTGGCACCTGGCAAAGAAAGAGCACGACCAATGAATCAAGAAACGTTGAACCATGGATTGAGATGTGGATTTGAGACGCCTTATTTGCATAATTAACACTCAAATGGGATTTGCCAATCAACTTATTTTTTATTATTTTGCTTTTTTTATTAAAAATTTGTTTTCTTTTCACCAGATGGTTTCTGATTACTTTTTTTTCTTATCCCCATTTTTCTTTTTATTGTTTATCTCTTGTAATTTTATTACCACTTTTTGAATCAAAATGGCTTCCCAATTTTCTTTTTTGATGCACGCATGCGCTAACTCCATTGAGACAAAAGGCGGCTTTCGAGTTAGAGCAAGCCCTTCATCATAAAAAATAAATGGACTCGGGCCACTGATCAAATTCACCGGAAGTAAAATGACCATCAGGCAGTAATCCACGAGCGGCCATTTTGCTGCCAAATTGCTCTACCAGATGGCTCTAACTAATGTCGTCATTAGAATTGGAAGCCATTCGTCTGGCTTTTCGCACGGAGGAGGAGGATAGCCGATTTATTTTTTCCGTTTTTTTTTTTTTTTTTTTTTTTTACAAAATTTTTTTTTTCTATCTCCCCCTCCTTTTTTTTGCCCCCTCCGACAACTTCTTTCCACCCACCCACACCCACCCCATCCCATTCCATTGTGCAAACGCATTTTTGTTGGCGCCTTTTCTGGTGTTGGGAAATGGCTCCAATTTTCTTCACATCATAATCGAAATGTTGTCAGTGGGTGCAAAGCTCCAATTTTTATCGGGCTTTAAATTGGTCATTTCTCACCCGCTGGAAGAAAGTTTCAATATATTTAAACGCATCATTTTTTTTCCTCCTTTGACAGATATCTTTTTATTCCTTTTATTTTATTTATTTATTTTTCTTTTCCTACGCAGTCTAAAACGTATTACGTTTTCTCCCCTTCTGTCGTCGCACCTGAGTACAGTTTTTGTTTCTTTGAATAAGTGATTTCCAATGTCCCCAAAAACACAAGTGCAATTGAAATAAACACATAAGAGATTATATTATTTATCAATTATTTTTACACTAGAAATTCCTGACTTTTAGGTGTACTGGTTTTTACACTACACTTATCCCCCGATTTACACGGCACTTGTTTTACACGATTTCGCTTTTACACGGTTTATAAGTTAACAGATTTTAAAAAATTGATAAAAATGTATATTCCGCTCCATATACGCCTATACAAAGATTTGATGACATTTTT